>PVKS010009336.1:0-12239 GCA_004027875.1 Aplodontia rufa
CATTTTCTTCCTTGTAGTCCTATCTATGACTCCCCATAAAGTTTATTCTAAACAAAATTCATTCCCCCATTCATTCCTGCCTGCCTTGCAAGTCCTGGTTCCTCTAGTTATGATATATATTATTGGCCTATTCTCCTTCTAATGAAATTCTGCTCATTGTTCAAATGCCATCTCCTCTCTTCTGAAACAACAAATATGTAAGTACTATTATCGAGTGCTTCACAAGGTTCTATAGAATATGGAAATAAATGAGGGACACCTTGCCATAACAGAGCTTATATTCCAATAGGCAGTTCACCAAATAAATACTTATAATATCCTAATTACATCAAAATGTGTGAATTTTACAATAGGGAATCATCTATAGGATTCCATAGAAACACAAGGTAGGAAGAAGAAACACTGTGGGGAATAGTTGAGGCTTCCTGGATGGAATGACAGGTTGACATCTGAAAGATGAGAGGACTTCCTGACTAATGGGCAGCGTGGGGACCAAACATGTTTTCACCCCAAGGCAAAACAATGCAAGGGTACTGCATTCATTGCTTTGGGCTTCCTTGACAAATGACTAATGTGGTGGCTGAAAATGACAGAAATGCCATAATTCTGGATGCCAGAAATCTGAAATCAAGGAGTCTTCAGGTTGGTTCCTTCTGGAGGCTCTGAAGGAGTATCATTCATGCCTTTCTGCTGGCTTCCCATAGCTTCTGGAAACCCTAGGTTCCTTCTCTTTTAGATGCTACTTTCCTATCATCTTCCTCAGTGACTTCTGTCTCTTCTAAGTACACTTGTTATTGAATTTAGGACCCATCCTACATAGGGATGATCTGATCTTGAGATCATTCTAAATAAGGTCATATTGTAAGGTTTCCAGACAACTTATCTTTTGGAAGGCAGAGGTAGATATTCAACACACTAAGTCACATTCACAGAACTGGGAAAGGCGCAATATTGTCAGAGTATACTCTGAGCAAGAAACAGGAGAGTCCAGTGAAGAGGAATACAAGATGCAGATCACAGAGGGCTTTTACCCAAGAGGAGACCATTTCCAAGCTTTAAACAGAAACAGCTCTAATGTAAACAAATGCACTACACAAATACCTTGCATTTTTGACAGATCTTTTTGCCTGACATATATAAAAAGATTGATGAGTTGCACACCAGAGGCGTTGTTCACTGATTAGGTGAAAGATAATGATAGCGTGGACTAGGGGAAGGTGAGCTAATCAGAGGAATTTGATGTCTGTGATTACCACTCCAAAGTGAAATCTATATGCTACAGTCCCGGTCTTTCCAGACCTCTTGGTCTAGAGAAGAGAGACTGAGGAGGAAACACAAGTACATAATGAAGGTTATATGAAGCTGTTAACAGCAAGGTGGGAGCTGGCACACCTGGGAAATGAAGACTTAGCCACATCATGCATGGGTTAGAGTTCTGAAGCTCATAGAGCCTCGGTGATATATGGAACATCATCCTGCTTACAAGAGGCACCAGTTCAAATTCCTTGGGGTTCTTAAAGGAAAGGAGGACCTCGTCATTCTCCAACTACAAAGTCTGGGCTTTTCTCCTTTGATTGTTCATGCTTCCTTCTGCCCATTTCAGTTCCTACAATCTGAGTAAATGACCCTGTCCTCTATGATGTTTCCTCCAGACTCTTGCTTATTTCCTGTGCTAGCTCTAGGGTTTCATATTCCTCCCTACCTCAACTCTTCTTGCCATTCACAGAGAACTCAACACTCAGATAATGCAAACTCTAGCACACCTGTGTCTTTCCTTATTATTGTCCATGATCTTTCTCCATGATCCACCCGAGTCACTTATTCCCATGCTGATAATAATAATGGTGGTAGTCACTATTTCATAATTTTCTATGGGGCAAGCACTGTTTACCAGGTATCTAACTTAATCTTCACAGCAATATTATAAGGTAGGAACTACCATTAATCATATTTCTCAAATGTAAAAGCCTAACAGGGAAATGAAGCCAATTCCCCAAGGTCATACAGCTGTCATTTGATAAATTTAGGGTAGGATGAAGCACACCTGACTCTCAGAACCCCAACACTACGAGATATTTTAAAATGCTTCTCATACATGAATGTCGAGTCACATCCCACAGGAGTTCTTAGGATGCATATTCTGATTCTGAAGATGGAGGCCTGAGAGTTTATACTTGTAGCAAGCATCAAGGTAATATTAACTGGTCCGTGTGTATGCTTGATTCACATGTAAGGTCTAAGGTAGTTGGCTTCAATCCATTTATATCCAAAAAGCCAAACAGAAAAATATTATATTATAGCACACAGACTTCATTTTGAAATGCTTAGCAAACATCGAATTTTTCTAGGTAGCATATTATCCCACCAGCTCAAAAAGAATATTGATTTACCCTATATTATCTTCAGATCGTCAGATTCTCTTCTCTGTATAATGTAGACCTTAAATGCTAAGAATGAGTCCCTCAACTTATCAAGTATGAGGTGCAAGTAATTCCAATCTTCTCCAAGACCTCAGAGTATCCCTCTGCTATGTCATCATCTTGTCCATTCCCAAGGAGTTATTCATGTCAGCATGCAAATATGATATAATATCCCCATCCTTAGCACACATGCACACTCACACCACACACACATACACACACACTTCCCTACAATTCTATTCCTCGTCACCCATTTTCTGCCAGGCACCTGGAAATATTAGTTTGCATATGTGTTATTTCCTTCTTCACCTTCCACACAACACATGACTCACATCTAAACTAATTTTCTGCATACTCTACCTTGTTCTTGCCAAAATCACTTCCACTTGGTCAATCACAATTTCAGTCTTCTCTTATTCAAATTATCCATAAATTCAGAACAGTGGAACAGTCTCTCCTTGCCACATATTTCCTTCCTGTCTTCATTATAGCCACACACTGAGACTTCTGCCCTCTGTTCAGTCTTTTTGCTCTCCTTACAGGCTCCACTTCCTCTACCAGACTCCCTAATGCTGGGCTTCTCAAAGCCTTGTTCCTCTTTCTTTATCTTTTCACTCCTCTATTCTATTAGACACCACCCTGACTGCTGTGGACTCCTAGGCCAAGACTGAACTCCAAATTCATGCCTCCCGCAGCCTGTTTCCTCCATGTGGCTCTCCCATGGGTATTTCACATTTAATGTGACCAAAAACACACTTCAAGTCTTCTTCTCCAGTTCTTCTCCATCTGATAAGATGCCGCTACACTCTACCATTGCCAAATCAGAAACCTGGAACGACTTTGTTACCCGACCTCTTCCTAAACCCAAACATTTATGGGTAACATGCTCATTCCTCCCCCAAAATATGGCTTGAATCTGCTCAGTTCTCTCTTCTTCAATCTCACACCTTTTTCTAAACCCATGTCTTCTATCTCCAGAATAGCTTTGTGACACTGTCTCCCCAATGTCATCTTATGTCTCTTCAAATCTATTCTGCACAAAATGTGAATTTATCTTAAAATCTAAATAAGACTATACCACTCTCCTGCTTTATCAGCCTTCTGTTGCGTGGAGAATGAAGTCCAAACTCCCTATAAGAGGCTACCTGACACTTCATGATCTGTGCCTTGCCTGTCTTTGTGGCTTCATGATGCAACATCTTCCCTCACTCACTAATATTGGTGATTTTTGCTTTCTTATAACTCCTAAGATCTCTTTTGTCAGAGGATCCTTGAACTCTCCTTCATTTTGCTAAATTACTCAATCACATTATTGAATATAGTTTATCACCTCGGTGGAAGAATTTTTCCAGACCTCCCTATATAAATAGATTTTCTCATTTTCCTCCAATGCTGTAACCTATTTCCCTACTTTAATCTCAAAATTAAATTAGTAATTATATACTTATTCATTTCATTTTAAATGTCTCATTGTTTATTTCTGGAAAAAAATGGCATTTTTCTGAGACAGTACATTTGTCAAAAACAGGAAATGAATAATACAATAAGATTTATTAACATTCCTTATTCTAATTTTACTAATTTTGGTGATAAAAATCAGTCAATGAAAGTTTGATAACCAATAGAATGTTTGCTTAGACTTACTGTATTTTTCTACAAAATACTGTAAAATTACAGAGAAACCAGTAATTTTGGAAAAATCTGGTAAATCCCATCTTAACAAGGAGGTTGACAACATCAACTGCAGGGAGACAAATTAACATCACCACCTACTGAGGAAGGCAGCAACACATCCATATTATCCCTGCCTCCCCCTAAAAAAAAAGCATAACTCAAATTCATTTATGAGGAAATATTAGACAACCCAATCTGAGGTACATTATACAAAATAACTTGTCTGCATTTCTTAAAAATGTCAAGATCAGCTAGGCATGGTGGCACATGTCTGTAATCACAACAGCTCAGGAGGCTGAGGTAGGAGGGTTGCAAGTTCAAACCCCACCTCAATAACTTAGAAAAGCTCTAAGCAACTTAGTGAGAACCTGTCTCAAATAAAAATTAAGCAGGCTGGGGACGTGGCTCAGTAGTTAAATGCCCTTGGGTTCAATTTCCATTACCCTTTCCCCTTCAAAAATAGTGAAGATCATTAAAAAACAAACAAACAAAAAAACACCCTAAGGAACTATTCCAAATGAAAGGAACTATTCCAAATGAAAGGAACTAGAGAGACATGATAATTAAATTCAATAAATGATATCCAATTGTGTTTCTTTTCTTAAATTTATTTATTTACTTGTTCTCCTCTGCTGTTCCTGGTCACTGATGATCAGTGGCAGACAAAGGGTGCATAAAACCACTTAAAAGTTTTTCAATCCAAAAGAAATGTTATATGTTGAGTATGTGAAAAAATTCCTCATAAATGCTTTTCCAAAAAAAAAAAATAGGTTGCCCTAAAAACATGGAAACAAATTGAAATTTAGATGAGAGGGTGAATGGCAGGTGAATAAAATAATCTTGAAATAACAGCTCAAAAGAGTGACAGAAGAAGATTAAAAAGTGTCACCACAGCCACCTGCCAATGTCTCATCATCTCTAGATTAGAAAGTGAAAGTAATAAGAGAAAAATAGAGGTTAAAAATTGTAGAATGCAATAAGAAATAAAATCTCAGCCAGAAGTTTTGTGTGAATTTTTTCATAGAAAACAGATATTGCTTTTCATAATCTTTCTGGTAACTCAGGAAAAGGAAGGAGGCAAATATCAAAAATCCAACCTGGCCTTGGATAGTTGTGAAACCTGGATCCACGTCTTGTAGTCTTGCTGCCTTGCAGGAATCTCCACAATTCTGCACTTGCTGAAGGTGCCAGTGTCCTCACTGTAGCCTGTCAGAAAACAAGAGAGAACAGACACATGACTCACACTGCCCGGTGACACCTGAAAACCAGTGCCCAATGCCTTCTCAGAGTCTTCCCAGGCCTAAAATTTTCAACCTGTCATTTGTAAGTCAGAAACTTGGCAGGTATAAAATTTAAATTTCCGGAATGGAGAGAGTGAGCTGACATTTCCTAGATCCTCCTCATGGATCTTTCTTCATAATGACTTCATGAATGGAGACACAGGGGCTCAGGGACACAAATTACAATTTAAAGCCTGGCATCTGTAGGACTTTACTTACAAAGGAAAGGACAGTAGGATTTTTGTTGAGGTGAACTGAACTGCACACATAGAACACAGTCTGAAATAAAATCAACACTTATTTTTAAAAAATTGTTAATAGCCACATCAATACGCTGGAAGCTTAAAGAACTAGACTTTGAAATGGGGGTGAAGGTAGGGAGGAGACAGAGGACAAAGTTCAGTATTTGGGAGTGAACAGAGCGATAGGATTATTAAAAAAAACAATAATTTTAAATTGCATTGACCACAATGTGTGTTTGGAAACTGATATGTGTGTGTATCCTAATATAAGTAAATCCATAATTAATAAAATTATTAACATAAATTAACATAATTTCATCCATATATTTCTATGTTCATATATTTATATTTGAATTTAGTTAAATATTTATAAAGGCATACAGAATTTTAAGAAAAAGGTAGGGTTATAAAAAGAATTTCTACAACACTGTTTTAATAAATAAAATTAATTTTAAAAACTGAACATTTGCTAAAGAAAATAAAAAAGACAAGGTTGCCTAAATTAAACACACATGCATGATAGAATTCATTTACAGAGCTGCTTGCTAACTTTACCTGCTTTTGCACTGTGATCATGAAAGGAAAAATTAAGCAAAAAACTGAAGACACAGCTCTTCTCAAAGTAGACCAGCTGGGGAGTTGACCTGAACTAAATCAATCAGAACCAATTCTGCTGAAGTGAATTGAAGAGAATCGATCTGAATTCACACCCCCACCAATCAAGTGATCCTTTAAACTTTGAACACATGAGAAAACAACAAGGAAGAGGAAATGAGATGAGCCACAATTACAAAGCCAGCGAGAGGAAAGATATACTGCATCATACTTTACCGAGACTTCCGGTCATTGCTCTGGCTGGCAACTTACACAATGGAGTCCGGAAGCTGGAAATGAGGACAGAGCCCAGGAAAGAGCAAAAGTTTTATGGTAGAACATCTCTTAGAAACGGACTTTTAAATAAATACCTTATCATAATGAATTTACTTAATATGTATCCATTTCTCCTAAATAAATCTTAGAAAAATGAAAATGTATTATCATTATCAGTCATTTATTGAACTTGACAGCTAAACAAAATTTTGGAAAAGGAAGAATCAGTGCCTCACTCATTCTATATCTGCATTTTCCAACACAGTGCCCAGCACAGAGCAGGTAAATAGGTGTGAGATACATACTTATTTACTCAGATCTTATAAAATTATAATGTGCAGCATGTACCTAAATGGGAGAAGCTAAGTATTTTACTTTTTCCAGTTAGTTGGATTCTAATTAATAAAGAATTTACCACCATCAAAAATTCTTCTAGTGCCACATGCAAAAACCGATAAACTAACATGATTTTATACTATGAAATTTAGAATTGGCAATAACATATTAAATTCTACCCTATTCTATAAACACATATTTATGAAATAGTTGAAAGGAAATTTTGCAAGTATATGTTTAAGGAACTTAAAATTATGAATTATTGACCTCTTAGGCCTTAACAACTTTTCCAAAATAATTAGCATCTATAATATAAATTCACATTTACAAAGACAATTAAATGCACATTAGTTACCCAAAATAAATATAACCTATCTGTTGTGGTATCTCAGATTTTTTTTTTTCTTTGCTTTAAAGAAAAGAAGTCAAAATATGTTAATACGAAAGCTGAAGTTTCAATATGAACAAAGATTTTTGGGAGACCTCTTTCATTTATAATACTTTAAGACTTCATTTGTCTGAGTCAAGTTAAAGAAATTGATGAGTTTTCTCATAATGTAAACCACCAAAGTCAGAATATATAATACAATTGCACTGTTTTTAAAAAATGCATGATGGGTCATTTTTAAAAATATATAGAACTGATAACTTCAAGATAAACTGGAAGTTTTACAGCAGATTTTAGAGAAACAAATGTCAATGAAGTAAAAATGATCTTACAGTTACAAGTTAACTGTAAATACAATGTCAAATTTAATGAATATGAATAATTTTATCTCTATTCTATTTTACAAATAAAATTGTGTGGTGGTACAATATTGTTGAGATGGTTTCCATTCTGTTCATATTTTATCAAGCTATTTGACTATTATTTATTTAAAAATCAAATAATGTCATTCAGTTTCGATTTTTTAATTGGGTAATATGAAAAGTCTATAAAACATGTCAGAACTGCCAAAGATAGGAGAGGGTTTTCTACAGCTTCCTCAAATTGCAGATTACTGGACTCATAGTCTATCGAATCACTGCATTACATGAACTAGGAAACTTGCAATATTTTCTTTGCCATATTAGACTAATCCAAAAACCCCTCTCCAACTTTCTGATACTTTTCCTTATTTGTTCACTGCACAACCCCTGCCTCCCTCTGGCACTCAGATAAGAATAGCTGCACCCTCCCTGTGGAGTATGTCCACATAAGGACTCTCAGAGCTTGACAATTTTCTTGAACTATTAAATAATTCTAAAGTATTATAATTATTACTTTGTTTACCAATAAATAATTGGTGTTTGCTAAATGTTTCTGAAATTAAACCAACAAATCAAAGTATTAGGGCATTAGTGGTCACTATGAAGCCTTGCTAAGAGAGTGACAAAGATAATTACTAGGAGATATCTGCAGAATCCTTCACTCTACCAACAGAGGCCAGCAGGGGATGTAGCACTAACCTAACATGGTCAAGGCCCTGGGTTCAATTCCCAGGACTGCAAAAAAAGAAAGAAAGAAACAAACAAAACTGCCATGTAACTATACAGGTGCAGGAAATGCTGTTCATAGGCTAGACCTACCTGAAAGGACTCATGTACAAAACCACACAAATAATTTAAAGCACTGTATATTGTCGGAATCTCACTTGACACTTGATGAACTTTAAGTAAGTGTCCTTGACTACTCTTCTAAGATACTTTCAATTCCATTTCTTCTAATTTTATCCTTAGAGTCTAGCCTTATTTTGCACTAAGTACATGCTCAAAAATATTTGCTTAATATAGAAGGTCAAGGTTACAAGATCACTATAACTAAAGTGAATAGTCAAAATATATTTTTTACTTAGTCAAAAGAATTGATCCAAAAGGTTGATGTAGATTACTTTAGGTTTTGGGGATTTCATTGGGTTTTTGGTGGTGGGATATAATACCTCACTTATCAATAGAAATTCCAAATTACTGAACTAAGTCAATGTAAATTATATTAATAATAAAAAGATACTGTGGCATTTGCAGCCAAATGGATGGAGATGGAAAAAATTATGCTGAATGAAATATCCCAAACTCAGAGACTCAAGGGCTAAATGTTTTCTCTCATATGTGGAATCTAGAGTAAAATCTAAGACAGGATGAAAGTTAGCTAAATTTAAATAATAAACTCAACATAGTTGAAATTTCACATAAGCTGGGGGAACCATAACTACAAAGGTGGGGGGAAAAGAGAGGGAGTCAGAAAGGGGAGAGAGGGATTAGGGTGTTACCAACACAACTGGGAACTCTCAACTCTCATGAGAACTCCAACCATATACAGGCAGGCAGAGAAACTCAGAAATTTCAAAAATTTAGATAAATGCATGCATTTATTTCTATCTATAACACAGGGGTATTGCAGAGGAGACACGAGAGTGGGGAGTAGACAAAGAGGGGAGGTCCTGCTCTAGGATCAGCCTGAACTTCCTTTGTCAATACCCATGTATGCATGAATATGCAACAACAGTTCCCTCCAATATATAAAACTATGTTGAACAAATTAAAAACAAACAAATAAAACATAATCAATCTATAAAAATGATCTGTTTATTATTATACGCTACATTCCAACTAATAGTTTGGACAATATATCCAGTAGAAATATGCTACTTAAGCTTCCCCAAAGCAATGAATGAAATGAAAAGCTACTTTATACAAATCTGGTAGCAATCCTCATTTGAGAATCCACATGTGAAAATTCACACTTCTATTTTAGATTCTGTACACAGGACACATTATACATGGTGTATCCTACAAACAGTAATTGGGTTTAATTTAATTAATTCAGAATATTAGCCCTGAAGGAAGAAAGAGTCTTACAAAACTGTTCTCAGGGTTCAGTTAATTATATTAATTTTTCTAATTTCATTTAGATTTTTATCTAGTTAGCATTTAAATTGAAAATAAAGAGAAATCCATTAAATATTCACTTGTGAAATCTCACACACATACACAGTCACAAAAACACTCACATACACAAATGTACTATTCTTGGTGTTTGATTATTGAGTAAAATAAAATGTGTCCATTCTCATAGTGGATTCGATGGTTTTGGAAAGGGTACTCAGTGTATATGATAAAAGTGAGTTACAATCATTTGATATGATCTTCTAAAGTGCATACCTACTGAAACATTGTCTACTTGTTTGTACCAAAATTCTTGTGCATGGGGGGCTCTGTGACAAGAGAAGAGTTACTTTACCATCCTAGCTTTGTAACCATCACTGGTTTCAGAATTTGTCACAATATCAAAGAGCATCTAAGACCAAAAAATATGTATATAATCTATATTTCATTGGTAAGAAAAAACTCAAAACTCTTCTGGAAAAATCATCAAAACTTAGCACCCAAAACATTATCATTGGAAAAAATGAAAGTGAGAGAATTCTTATGTTAAAGATGTTTTTTTTAATTTGATGGTCAAAATTAAACATTCTCTCTTCAGTACTCCTTTTTTTTCCTTCCTCTTCCCAAGGTAGGGCAGGTGGAAAAAAAGAGAGAGGGAAAGAGGCAATTTCCTTCAAAACAGCCCATCTTTTCTTCTTCAGTCTTGACCTCCTCCTTATGTGGTCAAGCTCATTTCTGAGCTCCTTAGGATCCTTGCTTCTGTCCCTGATTCATGTGCTTCAAGCTTATCCATACCAACATGCAGGGTCCAGCTGAAAAAAGGACAGCAGAAGGGAAAGTCACGGAGCCAATCCTTTGCTGCTCTTCGGGGTGTCATCTTTCCTAATCTTCAAACTCAGAGAGAATGCGAAAAGGTGTGGATCCTTCTAAGAGGAATGTATTTCTTTATATTGTTAATGCAAAAAACAGAGATTCGACTATGTTCAAGGAAAACTCCATAATGCCTAGAATAATGGGGTGTTTTGTTTTGCTTTTGTGGTGCTTGAGATCTAACCCAGGAACCTTGCACCTGCTAGGCCAACACTGCCACTGAGCTACACTCCCAGCCCCTGAAACATAGTGAAAAGACAAAGCTGCCCAAGGGTTTGCAAATCACACTCAATGCAGTGAGCTGAAGGATAATCGCAACATGAAGTTTTATGCTATCAGTGGAAGAATTAAAAAGGAAAAAGGCTGAAGCATTATTTTGATGGTAATTGACATACAAACTGCCCAATTTTGGCACTAATTTAGTTCAGCGTTTTGTTGTTCAATCAATCTTGGATATTCTCCAAAATATGTTAGGAAAAAAACTGCTTCTAAAATAATATTTTGCTTAGATCTGCATATACCCTAGATAACCCTCCAAACTGATTCACAGTGATGTCTGATATTCCTATCCTAGACTTGTAAGGAGGATAAAGTATACTAAAGCTAGAGAATTTTGCCTGATTTTTGTTTGAAATGAGATGAAACATGGCAAATTAATGCTCAATAAAACTTTGATCCTGCCTGCACAAAATCCTATACTTTCTTCTCATAGATTTGAAGAGAGATACACACACACACGCACGCATACACACAATAAATATGAAAAAATATCATCATGTCATAATGTGAGTCGGAGCCTAATCCCCTAATACTACCCTTGGCAGAAGATGTTTTAATGCCAGCTTAAACAGACTCCGAAGCAGAACTTTAACCTTTTCCTACATCTAATCCAAACTCTTTAACTAACCCCATAATAAATGAATTCAAAGTGATGAACAGCTAATTCAGGGAAGGCTCGAGGAAGGATATTTTAAAACTAGCTCCTCTTTCAAAGATTTGCCTGGCTCAACAGATCCACTTACTTCCTGGAAGCAATGAAATTCAAGAGAAGGTGCATAGGATCATGGCTGTGATCACAGTGACCACCCACATATCAGGAAACCTAGCCCCAAGACTTAAAATAGGGTCATTCATCCATTCCAGACTTTGATCATCCTTATACCACCAAACAATAGTAACAGGTGTATAAGTTGTCAATTCCTTCCACAGAGAAATGTAGACAGTTGAAGCAATAGGCTCTCTATCATATGCAAGTTACTCCTCCAGAAACAAAGAGAACTATTTCAAGAATAGGATTCAGGCTTATTATCAAGGAGTGCACAGTCTAATTGGAAAGAAAATGAACGTCAGGGTGAAATTATGTCATTACCTTTAAACTCTGTGCTATGGTTATCGAAACTCATGTTAAAATCTTGTTAAAATTTGATTGCCATTGTAGTAGTGTTAGGAAGTGGAGCCTTTAAGAGGTAATGAGTCGCAGAGGGCTAATATCCAGAATATACAGGGAACTAAAGAAACTAAAGTCCAAACTCACAAATAATCCAATTGCTAAATGGGCTAAAGAACTCAAAAGAAACTTCTCTCCAGTGGAAGTCCAGAAAGCCCACAAATAGATGAGAAAATGCTCTACATTTTCTACATAGCTATAAGGGAAATGCAAATCAAAACTTCAATGAGATACA
>PVKS010009336.1:12339-64475 GCA_004027875.1 Aplodontia rufa
CTGTTAGAGTGGCAAAAATGAAAAATTCTAACAATAACAGATGCTGGAGGGGCTGTGGGAAAAGAGGAACACTGTTACACTGCTGGTGGGACTGCAAACTGGTTCAGCCACTATGGAAAGCAGTGTGGAGAATCCTCAAAAAATTAAGGATGGAACCACCTTATGACCCAGCTATCCCACTCCTGGGTATTTTCCCAAAGGAGTTAGAATCAGCATATTATAGTGATATGGCTTCATCAATGTTTATAGCAGCTCAATTTACTATAGCTAGATTATGGAACCAACCCAGATGCCCCTCACTAGATGAGTGGATACAAAAACTTTAGTACATATATACTATGGAATACTCCTCGGCCATTAGAGAGGATAATATTATGGCTTTTGAAATCAAATGGATGGAGACGGACAGAATTATGCTTAGTGAAGTCTCCCAATCTCAGAGACTCTAGAGCCGAATGGTTTCTCTCATCTGTTGATGCTAGAATTTATGGGGAAGCAGTAAGGCAGATGGCTAACCTAACAAAACTTCAAATTGAATGACTTTCAGAGTAATAGGGGGATGGCTCTCTAGGATGCTTGGAGGTTTAGGGAGGGGTATGGGGAGGGGGAGGGTATATGAAGAACTCATAGGAGTATGGAGAGTGGGAATATGGGGAAACCATCCCAGAAGCCGATGTCATTCCTCCACGAGATACCCATTTAACGCATGAGTTCTTCTGGGGGAAACTGCAACAGGTAAAACCCAAGGTGGTCATCCATGTTTTGGCATTACCCCTGGATAACAAAGTTTATATACATTGATTGCTACTGTATTGATAATGTTTCCCCCTCAACTGTATCTCTATATACTTCTAATAAAAAAAAATGTTAAGAAATCTAAGCATGAAAAAACAAAGAGGCAATGAGAGGTAATTAGGTGTTAAGACAGACCAGTGCTTTTGTTGAATTTTTGTTCTCCCAGGACTGGATTAGTCCCCACAGAGAGGGCTGCTTTCGTTGCTTTGTGGTGCTAGGGATTGAACCTAGTGCCTAGTACATGTGAGGCAAGTGGTCTAACCCTGAGCTACAAGGTCATTGCAAAGCAAATCTGTCCTTGCTCTTCCACCTGTTTTGCACACACCAGCTTCTCCTTCTGCTTTCCACCGTGAGTTGAAAATCCATGATCATCAAAAGACAAGCAGATACTAGTACCATGCTCTTGGACTACCCGGGCTCCAGAACCATGAACCAAAACAAGCCCCTGTCCTCCATAAATTACTCTGTCTCAGCTCTCCTGTTATAGCAATAGAAAATAGCCTAAGATATTCAGCAATCTCAAGTTCAGATTATCTTAAAGCAATGTGCCCAAACATGGAAAAATTTGATTGAAACCTTTATATTTGTATTACTCTAGTGTTTACATTTTTTTCCTTTTTTTATTTCTCATTATTCCAGCCAAAGTCATGGAACACCTTGGTAAATCAATCAGATGCATATATCACCTAGGGACAGAGATAAATATGTCCCCATCTGGGACACATTTCTGAGAGTGTCTTGTGACAAGATTCTTCTCTTTTAGCAAATTTAAGCAGTGAGAATTTTCATAAATCCAGGAACAAAGACTGTTTACATTTTGATATAATCTTTCTAGTCTTATCTATAGGATGTACGTACGCATGTATGTTTATATGTATAATAGAGAAGGCATATTATACAATACATAAATTCTTTCACAACCTGATTCTTCATTTAATAATGTATTTTTAAATTGTCTCATTTTCAGACATTCTATCAAGACTAAATCTTTAGGGTTGCATAATATGTCATATGAGTGAGCCTTAATTCATGTAGCCTATTGCCCCAAATTCTATAAGGTTGTTTTCAAATTTTTCCCTCCTATATGTAGCACTAAAATATCCATGATTTAGGGCAGTGAAATATTCTACATAATGCTATAATGGCGGGCACATGTCATTAAACATTTGTAAAAACTCAAAGATTTTCATCACCAGGAGTGAGTCCTGATGTCAACTACGATCATTGGTAATGATATGTCAAGTAGGTTCATTGACTGTAACAAATTTACCACTCTGGTGTGGGATGTTGACAGTGGGGGAATTTGTTCATGTGTGATTCATTAGGAATATGGTCACTCTGTATTTCTGCTCAACTTTGCTGCAATCTATTATTATTTAGGAGCAAATTTGCTCCTAAATCTATTATTATAACCAATATAATATTAATATAACCAATATTGTGGGAATATACCCTTTTCCCTCCTATCTCCCTAATCTTAGGTGTTGTGGAAATTTTAGTTTCAACATCTGCTTCATAGAATAGCTTCATCTGCGGCAACAAGAAAAATACACTGTATTCTAAGTCCAAATCTTTGAATTCTCTCTCAGTTTTTGTCTAAAGCTGTGGGACCTTGTGTGAAGCGCTTGTCTAGTCTTTACTTCAGTGCTTTTTACTATAAATAGAAAAACTGATTCCTGGCCTCCCCTGGAGTTGCTGTTACAAGCTTAAAATAAAACTAGGATATGAAAGGGCCACTCATGAAACTGTGACCTTATGTGGAGTGATAATTGAAAGAACTGACACTTTCCAAAGATCAATGTGCCCTTTCCCCAACTCCTATGCCAGCTTAACCCAACAATGACTTGCAGGAAATAACCATTAATCCCATGATGATAACATTCCCAGTGCCACTTACCCATGATTGAGTCATAAATCCCCTCAGAGATTTGTCTTCTTTCCTATTTCTTCCCCATAGTCTGGTCTGTTTGATTTATCATGATCTATTTCCAAAGATCCTCCTACCAAAACTCTTCCGGTGCCATCTAGAATCACTATTCCCTACTTCGCAAATTTTGCTCTTTGTCCAGTGATCTCACCATTCCTCCATGATGTTCTTCCTCATTTCAAGCACAAACCAACAGAATCAGCCAACATATTTTTTTCATCTTATATTTTTCAGGTTCAGGTGGCCCGGTCTCATCTATGCCCCTTCCCAACTCTTTCACACTCCTGTAGAAATCTTGAATTATTTGGGATTCCTACCATTGGATTATAGTGTCAAGCACTGCCAAATTAATAGACATTTTAGTCCCATTTTATTAGTCCCCTCTGTTTCGTTCTACACTATTGACCCTGTTTTCCCTGCAATGGTTTGTTCCTTTAACTTTGACACCTCTACTTGCTCCTCACATGCTCATATGGCTCTCTCCATCTGTATTGTGAGCCACTATGTCCTGCCCATGTCTTCCACAATGTCCCATCACCCTGGGCTCCATCTTTATGTCACAATGCTCTCTGCACACACTTATTTTGCATTATTTTATCTATCATCATTGTTTCATCAATATCCAGATGATTTCTTCATCTCTTTTTTAATTTTTTTATTAAGGAGTTGAATTATTGTACAATCATAAATGCATATAAAGTAACAATATGATATGTAATTGTTCTTAGACCAGAATCACTCTCACATTATGCACACCCCAGAGGGGAGAGGATAGGAGGATAGGGAGGGGTCTAGGGAGACAATCAGCATTGCAGCACACTCTTTACCCCCCACACACACCAAGAATCCATATAATACTTATGCAATCATTTATTTCCGGAAATTTCACAATCTAAGCATTTATATCACTTGTAGGGATGAAATATAGATGATTTCTTTATCTCTAAATTTACCTCTCAGCTTCAGATTCCTAAAATTCATTGTTTGTGGAATATATTTAATAACAATTGAAAACCCAAATCCCCTATATTCCTTCACAAAGCCTGCTTCTCTCACTACATTTGTAAATTTTAGGAAATTGCACTATCATCCATCAAAAAAAAACTCAGAGACTTTGGAAGTATGCAAATTTTTCTCTCATCTCATAGCAATTCTACTAATTTTGTCAAAATTTTAAAAATACTTACAGTGCTCATTGGTTTCCAGGCACTGTTGTAAACACTACAAACACTCATTTAATTCTTATGTCAGAAATAATTTTACCCCCTCTTTACAGACTAGTAAATGAAGTACATGGATGTTAAGAAAGTCACTTGAGATTATCAGAGCCAGGACTCAAACTCAAGTATTTTGGCTCTGCCATTCGTGTTCATCATTACTACCCTATCCCACTTCCTCGATTCAAAAAGCTATATTAGATATACCCAACCCTCCATGAACTGATCATTACCAACATGTCAAATCTAATCTTTCAATACTTCCTGGCCTGCACTCCATGCTGTGTGAATACCAACCCTTTATAATTCAAAGCCAAGGCAGATGCTCTGCCTCCATCATTTTTATTACACTTGTTCCTGCTACATAGAGGACCCTTCTCACCTTTCTCCTCTCTAACTGCTAACGCTTAATTATTCGTTGAATCTTTATTCAGATGTCCATTCCCTCAACCAAAAGAATTCCTTGAAATCCCATATTGGGATACAAATTTCTTTTCCATATTCTCAGAGCCTGATGTATTATAATTCTCTATTTTTACTCAACATATTATATTGGTGCCATCTAATTACTGATAGACCATAATATTTTAAAGGCAAAAAACAAAACTTTAAAAATTTCCCTTAATTTTTCAGTATTGATTATAATATCTAACACATAAAAGATTGTTTAATCATCCCTCTGTATCTGTGGCAGATTGGTTCCAGAACTCCTCCATTGGTTCTAAAATCATGAATGCTGCAACATTGCTGTATAACCTACACATGTCCTCCCCATATACTTTAAATTACCTCTAGATTACTTTAATAATAATAATAATAATATAATGTAAATGCCACATAAGTAGTTGTGGCACTGTATTGCTTAGGGAATAACAGCAAGAAAAATAAGACTGTATATCTTCACTATAGACATAATTTCTCCCAATATTTTCAAACTACAGTTGATGGACTATAGAAACAGAACCCATGGATACAGAGAGCCAACCGCATTATATAAAGATCTTGAAATTTGACTCTGGATCCTTGCAGATAAAGATTAAAGTTCCATCTCTATCAATTACTTATTATATGACCTGTACATTTTTATGTATTTTTATTAAGAAGTTGAGTTGTTGTACAATTATAAATGCATATAAAATAACAATATATGTGTTTGATCCTAAACCATAGTTTAACCCCACATAGCCCACACCCCAGTCTCTTGATTCTTCTATATTATGCCCCTAATAAATGTAAATGTGTACATATATATGAATATATATTGTATAAGATTGTGAATTTTCCAGAAATAAATGACTGCATACAAATTATTTGATTTCTCAAGGAGGTAAAGAGTACGCTACATTGTTGATTGTCTTTCTGGATCGCTCCCTATCTTCCCTCCCTCTCTCATTCCCTTGTCTCTCCCCTCCCGCCCTCTCCTACGTGTCTATGGTTCCCCTAGGTTATATGTTGCTATGTCTTTGGTGGGTCCAATACATGAGTTTGACTACCTTTCACCCAAGCCTAGGTTTAGCTCCAGCCTCCACAAATGAGAGAAAATATTTGATTTGTACTCTCTGGGTTTGGCTAACTTCACTTAGCATGATTTCTTCCATTACCATCCATTTACTTTCAAAGGCTGCAATACTATTGTTTCTAATAGCTAAGTAGAACTCTATTGTGTGTGTGCGTGTGTGCGTGTGTATAAATAATCAGAGCTTTTAGATCCATTCATCCTCTGTGGGGCATCTGGGTTGATTCCATAATTTATCTATTATAAATTGAGTTTCTATGAACATTGATTTTGCTGTGTCACTGTAATGTGCTGATTCTAATTCTAATTCCTTGGGGAAAATACCCAGAAGAGGGATAGCTGGTGGATCCAACTCTAATTTATTGAGAAGTCTCCACACTGTTTCCAGAACGGCTATACCAGTCTGCAGTTCCACCAACAGTGTGCTAGTGTTTCTATCTCCCCACAACTACTCCAGCATTTGTTACTGTTTGTCTTCTTCATCTTTGCCAGTCTGACTGGAGTGAGGTGAAATCTTAATGTAGTTTTAAGTTGAATTTCTCTGATTACTAGTTATTTAGAACATTTCCTCATGTATTCATTGGCTTTCTTGATTTCTTCTGTTGAGAAGTTTCTGTTTAGCTCTCTGGCCCATTTATTGATTGGTTTGTTAGTGTTTTTGATGTTAAGTTTTTTGAGTACTTTGAAAATTTTGGATATTAGTCCTCTGTCAGAGGAATCACAGGCCATGATTATCTACCAGTCTCTGGGTTCTCTCTTGACAGTTTTGACCAAGTCCTTGACTGAGCAAAAGCTTTTTAATTTAATGGCATTCCTATCGTTATTTCTTGACTTTAATTCTTTCACTTTGGGAGTCTTGTTGAGGAAGTCATTGTCAACTCCCATATGCTGGAATGTTGGTCCTAATTTTTCTTCTAGCAGTTGAGTGCTAGCTTGTTTAATTCCTAATTCCTTGAACCATTTTTACTTGATTTTTGTGCAAGGTGAGAGATAAGGATCTAATTTCAACTTTGTATACATGGCTGTCCAGTTTGTCCAGCACCATTTGTTGAATAGGCTGCCTCCATGTTATATTGTGACCACATTTGTCAAATGTCAGATGTTAAAGATCTGTGGGTTTCTCTCAGGGTCTTCTATTCTATTCCTTTGGTCTTCATTCCTATTTTGATACCAATACTATGCTATTTTTGTTACTTTTGCTCCATAGTGTAGAATTATGTACCTGATGTTGCAAAACCACCTATTTCATCTTTCTTGCTTAGCAATGTTTTTACTATTCTGGGTATCTTTTTGTTCCAAATGAATTTGAGAATTGCCTTTTTAATATCTGTAAAGAATGACACTGATATTTTGATGGGGATTGCACTGAATCTGTATAGTGCTTTTGGCAGAATTGACATTTTAATTATATTAATTCTGCCTAACCGAAAATATGGAATTTCCATCTTCTCAGGTCTTCTTCAATTTCTGTCTTCTATACTTCTCATTGTAGAGGTCTTTTACCTCTCTTTTCAGATTAATTCCCAAGTATTTTATTCTTTTTGAGGATATTGTGAATGGGACCCGTTTCCTGATTTCTTGTTCTGCCCTATTATTGTTAGCGGACCTACACAATTTTAAGAAAGATATTTACTCTCTATAAACCCTCTATGCCAGTAGGTATGGCAGTACATGCCTGTAATCCTAGCAATTTAGAAGGCTGAGGCAGGAGGATAGCAATCTCAAGGCCAGCCTCAGCAACTTGGTAAGACTCTGTCCCGCAATAAATTGTAAAAATGGTGGGAAGTGTGGTTCATTAGTAGGGACCCTCTGAGTTCAATCCCCAGTACTACACACACACACACACACAGAAGCACACACAAACATTAAAAAAATCCCACTATCCCAGAAAGTTGTTGCTACATATTTTCCTGTGACTACCGTGTTATGGACAAGTACAGGTAGAATATATGTGAGCTTTGCACTGTCAACAGAAAGCAGTCCAAAAGCAGCAAAGCCATCTGCACACTGTGAGCTTCCAAGGTGGGCACACATGGTCCTTCTTCCATTCTGCACTGCACTACCTGCTTTTCTTTTTCTGCACAGGACAAGTTAGACCAGAGTTTTATAACTTGCAAACAAATATGTGCAAATTACATAGGCAGAGTATGTCGAAGGACATCATCATGCTTGTTAGATGAAAGCGGGCATGTAGGAAAGAGAGGTACACTTGCTTGAAATGGTCATTTCATCTTCCCAAAGTACCAATGACTCCCTGCAGCAGTTCGTGTCTCCAGGGAATCTGGCTTACACCCAACTGAATGGTTAGAGTAGCTAATGACATTTATCTAGTTCTAGGAAATCACGTCTTGGACTTGAAAAGACATAGGGCACAGGATAAGACATTTAGTCTAAGCCATTAACATAAGAATTAATGAGAAGAAAATCTTCAAAATGCCAAAGGACATCAGAGCAATATTGAAGATCCCACAATAAATCTGCTTTCCCTAGGGTACTAATTAAAGGGTTTTTTTGGTTGCAGTCAACAGACAACAGACACTGATTCTGGCTGGTTAAGTATAAGTGAAAGAATCTGTTGTAAGAAAGATGCTATTTATCAAGATGCTAGTGAAAGAACTTAACAAAAGAGGATTAAGGAAAGGAAGGAATTAAGGTAGCTCTAGGAATCTCAGCACAGGATTTTAGGGACAAATTTATGCCTAAAATATTAGCAGCAAGTGATTAAGCTCCAAAGAATCAAAGTCACTAGTCTCACTGTTCTTATATTTCAATCCTGTTATGGTTTGGATGAAAAGTGTCCCCCAAAAGTTTAATATTTGAGTCAATGAAAAGGTTCAGAGGTAAAATGATTGTGTTATGAGAGCTTTAGCCCAATCAGTGAATTAATCCCCAGGGAGGAATAAACTAGCAACTGAAGCAGGTAGGATGTGGCTGGATAAGGTAAGTCATTTGGGAGGCATGCCTTTAGGGTACATATTTCATATCTGGTGAGTGGAATTCTCTCTTTGTTTCCTGGCAATGCCTTGAGCTGCTTCCTTCTACCATATTCTTCCACCTTGATGCTCAGCATCACCTCAAGTCCCAAGGAATGGAGCTGGTCTCCTATAGACTGAGACCTCTAAAATCGTGAGACCCCAGATAAACCTTTCCTCCTAAAATTGTTATTGTCAGATCCTTGGGTTACAGCAGTGAAAAAGCTGACTAAAACAAATCCTTTAAAAGAGAATGTGTGGCTCAGGTTATATCCCAACCCTTGATCAATTAACTGGGGTCAAATGTCAAGTCATATATTAAAGAAACCATTCCCAAATTAAGGAGAAAGTGACTTGAGCTGAAAAGCATCATCTGCAACTAAGCTCACCACTCTCTTATTTTATTTTTGCGGTGCTGGGGATCAAACCCAGGACCTCAAACATGCCAGGAAGAATTTGCTCTACCACTGAGCCACTTCCCCAGCCCTAAAACTAAGTTTTTCAACTTTAAAACAAATTATTCCTTTCACAACTCATACAATAGGGGAAAAAAGGCTCATATACTTAATGAGTTAGAGTTAATACAAATCATTAAAAGGAAAAGAGATAGGAAAACAAAGTGTAAAGCCTTTCAAAAATAGAAAGAACTCTAAAATAAATATTTTTAATACTAGAACTACAGCTGAAACCAAAAAGAATAACTCAATATTGCAGATGATTTGTTTATGCTTCCCCACAAACACGGTGTAGCTTGATAGCTATCTACCAAGGTTTTCCCTCTCTCCCACTTTGTGGAGTTCTTGTAGACAAGCAGATGCAGAGCCAGAGACCACGTTTCCCAGGTGAACTAGCATGTGTCTGTGTGGAGCCGGGTCCCTACTTTTCACAGTGGAGTGTGCTCTTGTTGCGGTCTGCACGGACTTCCAAAAAGCTAATGAGCCTTTTTCGTGTGCTCCTCTCTGCCTGTCAGCTGAGTTTAGGGAAAGAGCAGAACCAATGCAAGAAGTTCAGGATCCTGAAACACTTGCTTTGATCAGCTTTAACATTGCTGAGACCAAGAAACCAAAAAGAACTATGTAGAGGAGGGAAAGTTTATTTGGGGCTCAGGATTTCTGAGGTCCCAGTTCATAAACAGCCAACTCCATTGCTCTGGGCAGAACATCATGATGAAAGAGTATGGTGGAGGAAAGCAGCTCAGGGCATTGCACCAGGAAGCAGAGAGAGCACCAACTAGGGACAAAATAGAGCCCAAAGGCATGCCCCCAACAGTCACACCATACCTGCATACAGTTCCAGCCCAGTTAATCCATTTAAGCGCACTAATGCACTGGTTAGGTTTAGGTTCTCATAATCGAATCATTTCAACTCTAAACTTTCTTGCATTATGTCACACATGAGCTTTTGAAGGATACCACATGCCTAAACCATAACAATACTTCATGAAGGAAACATTTGTGTGTGCAAAAAATAAACTTCTACCTGTGCTATGCCCCTAGAATTGGAAGTGCATTTATCATAATAGGTGGCATTCACTAGAATTTGATTCTAGAGGAGATTTAAAAATCCAGATACTGTGTTGGAGGATAATTTCTGGATTTTGTTAGATATTTTAAGAAAGATACAAGTTTAGGCAAGATCTGGCTAGTTTGAGACTGGGAAAAAAAGATTACAAAATTTGATTGCTTCCGGACCTCAGAGGAGTAGAAGATAAAATATTGAAGGACTTTGAGCAGCAAAAAAAAAAACCTGTTAAGACTTTTCAGCTAAACAAAATTTAATCCTACAGAAAAGATATACTCAGATGCATTGCCGTCTCAATCAAAACTATTATTTCCAACAGTTTGCAGATAGCCACAGTTAATATGAGAAAGGCATAAATTCTGGGAATAAAAGATACAATTCATATTGGAGAAATGTACTTAGGAAAATACATTGGAGGAATTGCGGGGAAGAGAATTTCTAGCAATGGAATCCATTGGAAACAAGTAAAACAAATGTTTAGTCTAAGAAACCACAAGTATATCTTTGAAAAACCTTTGTCCGGAATTTCAAATATCTCTAGGGATTTCCCTGGCCCAAACCCAGGTGATCAGAAAAAGGACAGTAAAGTTAGATAACACAAAGTGAGACATGCTTGCTCGCCAATATTAACACCAACTGAGCCCAAGGAAAACAGTAGATAAGGGGTACATGGGGGCAGGAGCGGGGGCTCAGCGGTTATGGCGCTTGCCTGGCATATGAGAGTACACGGTTTCAAACCCCAGCACCACACACCCAGCGAAGTGTCGAGGAATGAAAGTCACATGTACTAAATAATAGTTGCTTCTCCTTCTCTTTCTCTCTCCCCTCTCTCTCTCTAACTGTCCACTCCTTCAAAAATAAAAAAAAGAGGTACGTGGAGAATAATGAACAAAGAGCTCCTCCCAGAGTTAAGATCTAGAACCTAAATAAAGAACTTCCTCTTTTGGCTGAATCCTGCCCATCCAGATCCCATAGCTACTACATATCAGTACATATTCTCTTTTCTGAACTGGGTACCTCTCTTCTACCACTGTACATTGTTTTTATGAGAGCATAGAAGGGTGTCAACAGATAAGGTTCCTTGTGACCTTCCAGCTCTTGAGTAGTCACATCTGGATCAAATGGAGATGACTGACATGGTCCAAAGATACTGGATTCTCAAATGGATGAAGGAATAAAGGGAATTTAGGTCATCTCCCTAGAGGAGGAAGTGAATCAGTTCTATACATAGAAAGAGGGTATAAATGGGCATTTGGTAGTCAGAGGGAGGTCTCTGATAAAGTCAGGTAACTGGCAAGCAAAACTTTGTGTTCCCTCATTGTGTTCCCTTGTATGTGGTCACATGACTAGTCCTTATAGACGAAATGGAAGAAGATGATGCCAGTGACGTGCAGGCTGACGTTTTAATGAGCAGATATGCATTCTCAGTGCTTTGCTTTGCCTCAGCCAGCTTGATGCAGAAGACAAGGAATCCCCAGGGGACAGATGAACCATAAAATGGACAGCACCTGGGTCCTATACTATCACATAAAGCAAATACAGACAACAACCTGGAACACCTACCAGGTCATGTACATGATAGAAAAACCAACTGTTGTTGTATTGATTTTCTAGAGCAAGAGGAGTTTATTTTATCAAGAATTTGCTAATATAATCTATGCTTCAACGTGAAAGGGTAAAATATACAGATTTACTCTGTTGCCTCCAAATCACTCTACTAAAATTAAACAAAAGGGGGTAATAAACATAAACACAAAAAAACAAAAGAAAGATAAAGGAAATGAAGCAGCAGACTACCATATCTGGGAAACTGGAAACCCTCTCATTTAGGAAGTTGATAAATTACCAAGAAAATTCAAACCATAAAACAAAAGATGGAGCCAGGCACAGTGATCCTCACCTGTAATTCAAGTGGGTCAGGAGGATGAGGTAGGAGGATCGAAAGTTCAAAGGCAGTCTCAGCAATTTAGAAAGGTCCTAAGCAACTTAGTGAAAATATATTTCAAAATAAAAAAATAGAAAATAAGGGACCAGGGATGTGGGTTCAATACCTCGTATAAAACAAACAAGCAAAAACAAAACAAAAAAAAACTGTTAAAGGATTTAGGAATAGAATACCAAAGATAATCTGAAGACAAATATGGAAGATGGATTGAAAACCAAGTTTATTAAAACTCTATAGAAAGAGAAGCTAGCCCAGTAGAGTCCTCACAATCCAGCCACTTCTGTTACTTAAGCAAAGATCAGGGGTCAACCCTAGGGATTCAGTATAGGACATGGGTACATCAGGAAAAGCTGAGGGAGGAAAGTCATTCTTAAAACAGAAGTAAACAGTGAGACCCCACACTTCCACTCCAGTCTTGGTCCTCTGAATGAGGTCCAGGTGGCAAGCAAGTTTGTGTCTATGTCTTCTGGCGCTATGCCCATCTGAAGGCAGAGGGATCTGTCCTGGGAAGTAGGCAACTGCTCAAGGGAGGGTCTTCACAGCACTGAGAGTCATGAGTCCATAAGAAGAATATGCAGGTTCCAGGGAGCCACAAAACCACCCTTGATGAGGTCCACTAATATACACAGAGCTTCCAATAAGTTTTAGGGCCTCTGCATTAAATATGAACAGATATCCAAAGTTCACTGGGTATTTTTAAAAAGTCTCCAAGATGAATGAAAAGGACCATGGCAAACGAATAGCCAAAAAAATGCAAAAGGAAAAGAAAATCCAAATAAAAAATCCAGCAAACAAAAAATTAATTTAAGGTCTTCAGAAAGAGATAATGATGCAGCACATCCACGGGGGAAAAATTACACCATAATCTGAAAGAGAAATTTCAGGACATTAACTTGAGTTTGGGGAAATGGTGAATGGGATGGCAGAAATAAAGCATTCAATGGCAAAGTTAGAGAATAAAATGGAGGTAAAATGTCAGAAAGTAAAACAAAGAAACAGAGGTGGGAAATGGGAGAAAAAAGATAACAAAATTAGAGGATCAGTCCAGGAGTTCTACCTCTCATTGGTACTAGAAAGAGAGAGCAGTGGGGAGAAAGCTGTGAGGTACATAATAACAGTTTATAAGGATTGAAAAGAACAAGCCTCCAGGCCGAACAGGAACAATAACACACATATAAATCAGCTTTAAAAAATACCCCACACCACATTTTTTCTACAGGAATGAAGAGAAGAACTCAAAAGATTTCAAAGAGATAAAAGCTCACACACAGGACTGGAGTGGAGGCTTAGGGGTAGCAGTGCTTGCCTGGCATGTGCAAAGACATGTGTTCAAACCCTAGCACCATATACACAGAGAAGCGTCAAAGCAATGAAGGCCACATTGGAAACTGAATGGAATTGATTCTCCCCCACCTATCTCCCCCCCCCTCTCTCTCTCTTTCACTGTTCCTCTCTCTTTAAAAAAAAAATTAATTAAATTTTTAAAAACGCTCATACACACAAAGATATAAGAATCAGAAATCAGATTAGTAACAGGAGGTGTCACAATTCCTGACCTGAAGTTATACTATAGGGCTATAGTAACAAAAACAGCATAATATTGGTATCAAAACAGAAATGAAGACCAATGGAACAGAATAAAAGATACTGAGACAAACCCTCAAATCTTTAACCATTGGATATTTGATAAAGGGGGCAAAAGCTTAGTGTGGAAGAAGAGAGCCTGTTCAACAAATGGTGCTGGACAAACTGGACAGCCATACGCAGACAACTGAAATTAGATCCTTACCTCTCACCTTGCACAAAAATCAAATCAAAATGGTTCAAGGATCTGGAAATTAAACCAGCAATTGTTTGAAGAAAAAAAGAGGATCGATACTCCACGACATAGGTGTCGGCACTGCCTTCCTTAACAAGACTCCCATAGTACAAGAATTAAAGCCAAGAATAAATGAGTAGGTTGCCATTAAACTAAAAAGCTTCTGCACTGTTGAAGAATTAGTCAAGAGTGTCAAGAGAGAACCTACAGAATGAGATAAAGTCTTTGCCTGCTACACCTCAGACAGAGGGTTAATATCCAGAATATACAAAGAACTCAGAAAACTGAACACCAAAACCACAAAAAAACCCAATCAATAAGTGAGCTAGGGAGCTAAATAGAAATTTCTCAATGGAGGAAGTCCAAAAAGCCCATAAATATATGAGAAAATGCTCTACAGCACTATGAATCAGAGAAATGCAAATCAAAACTTCACTGACATTGTACCTCACTCCTGTCAGAGTGTCAAAAACGAAGTATATGAACAATGACAGATACTGGAAGGGTTGTGGGAAGAGAGGAACACTATCACACTGCTGGTGGGACCGCAAGCTTGTACAGCTACTCTGGAAAGCAGTGTGGAGACTCCTCAAAAAACTAGGGTTGCAACTACCTTATGACTTAGCCCTACCACTCCTGGGTATTTTCCCAAAATAGCCAGAATCAGCATTCTACAGAGATACAGCTTCATCAATGTTTATTATAGCAGCTCAATTTACCATAGATAAACTTTGGAACCAACCCTGATGCCCCTCACTGGACGAGTGGATTCAGAAACTGTGGTGCATATATACAATGGAATTCTATTCTGCTATTAGAGAGAACGATATCACGGCATTTGCAGCCAAATGGATGGAGATGGAAAAAATTATGCTGAGTGAAATATCCCAAACTCAGAGACGCAAGGGCCGAATGTTTTCTCTCGTATGTGGAAGCCTGAATACAATCAGAAACAGACTGAAAGTTGGCTAAGCTAATAACCTCAACATGGGTGAATTTTAACACTAGCAGGGAGACCGTGCCTATGACACTGGGGGATGAAGGGAGGGGGACAGGAAGAGGGTAGGATTAGGAAGCATGTCAAGGCAGTTGGAGGGAGGGAGTAGGGAGATTATCAACCCAGTGGGGAACCTTCAACTTCTATGAGAAGCCCAACTAACATGGGAGTAAAATAGGGGAAACATGGGCTTGGGGAGAACTCAAAAGGGGGAGACCATGAACTGGCATCAGCCTTGGCTTGGTGTGTCATTATGCATGTGTTCATGAATGTGTGGCAATGATTCCCTTCAATATGTAAGACTATGTTGAACAAATAAAAAAAAAAAAAGAAAGAAATCAGAATAGTAACCCAGGCAGCCAAAATGACCACAGACAATTGCTTTCAACATTCAAGGGACAAAGGCATTTCAACCTAGAATTCTGAAACTAATCAATCAATCAAGAGCCAAAGTCATTAGCAGATGTTATGAGAAACTAAAATTTTGCCACCATGTAGTTTTTTTCCCTTTTCCTTTTTTCATCATAGAGTCTATTGGAGAATATATTCTAGCAAAATGAGGGATTAGGCAAAGGAAATGAAGGACTAAACTGAAAGGTACAGAGAATCCAACACGTGAGAAAATAAAAGCTAATGTATCAAAAGGTAATAAACTGTCATGGAGAGCAATCAATTTAGCAGCTTGTGATAAACTTACTTGAAATTTTCTAAAACTGGTGGATAAGGCTGGATGACAAGAATGCTGGAAACAAGAAAGCATGTTTTAAGAGATGCAAAGGACGTGAAATAACTTCTACTTTCACATTTTACGGATGACAGAATTAAGATTCGAAGAGATGAAGTCACCTACTTTATTTGGCAGACAGATTTCATTTGCTTCTACTCAGAAGCCATTGCCGAGAAATCTGGATGCACAGAGTTAGGAAGGAATGGGACTACAATCTGGTGTGGAGAAAATCTTCTAAGAGGCCTTTCTCTCTTTATCATAGTTAGTTCATTTTGGCTCTTAGCCAAAACCAATTCCCATCTTCATGAGCAAAGATATATTTTGCAGTTTATTTCTGTCCATTTACTCTGGCATCAGATGATTTGTTTTTAGCTAAACTACTGTATAATCACATTGTCTTTATTGTATAGCTTCTGTGGCAGTAGCTATAAACTTTGGGCAATTTTTTTGTTGTACTTTCAAAAATAATAATTGGCTTCTCTCAATTTACAATGTGTTCTATTTTTATCCTGATGAATTGTACCACTCACAACATGCAGCTTTGGAGAGAATGCAAAGGTTTGTTGCAGACCAACAGACCCTTTCATTTGCCTTTTGTGACTATGGAACACATACTGCATGAATCTGCTTCTCTTAGGAGAGCCATAATTCCAACTATTTAAATTTTAAAGCTGATATTTTCTTCACTCTTCAGTTCTACCTGGATTACTGTCTTCATGAATCTTCCTCTTCAAGAAAGTATTGAAGCTTAAGGAGAAGATTCTGTCTACATGGAGATTCTGTATACAAGCCAGGATTATTTAATCTTTTGTTAAATTACTTTCCTATTTTCCTTGCTCAGAAAGACCTATTCAAAAAAATAGACACGGTGACTCTGAAGAAATGATTTCCTTTTATAAGTTATAAAACTTTTGCTTAACTTTTGCTAAGCTTATCTTTTTCAGGTTAAGAGTGTGCTAAGAATGCGTATAAGAAGATTATACCCTGAATTATGCCTGTTATTGCTAATCTTTCACCAATCTTGGTGAGAAAAGCATGTTATTTATTAGCATCCACAATATTGCTCTGATTTTGAAAAGGTGTGTTTGCATTAGGGTTTCCTTCTTTAAAGATAACTGGTGGCATTCAAAGGGAAGCATCACATGAGGAATCAAAAGATGATAATAAAGACCTAAAAATATATTCTTCAGGATGAAGCAGAAACAAAATCAACCTAAATTATCATAATCCCTTGTGCTTCTGTAACAATTTATAGTTTTCAAGACATTTTCAGTTACATTATCATATTTGCTCTTCATAACCACCCTGTCAAACAGAAGACAAATTCCTGTCTCCATTTTGCAAATGGAAAAAAAATGAAACTCAAGTTACCTACCTCAACTACAGTCACATAAGTGGCAGAACAGGACTTTGAAGTTCAGTCTCTTGATTCTACCCCAGGTATTAGGTTGTTGGGGTAAAACAGAACTCTTGAGGTAAAAGTCTATAGTAGCTTATTTATACAAAGTGATTTGAATACCTTTTTAGGAAGGAAGGAGAATGGGAAATGTTGGAACTGAATTAAGGCAAGATATACTCCAAGCATTTATAAATGTCACCATATATACTATAGTCATGTATATAAAAAATGCTCTTCATAGGTGTAAGAATTGTGTCATTGTACTTGGATACTTTAGGGAAAATTTAGGACCAAGAAAGAGAAGTAAGGAATCTGGGGAATGGGAGGAGGGGGGTATTGACCAAATTGTATTGCTGTATTGTGTGTATCTATGAATATGTGACAACAAATCCCATCACTGTGTACAACTATAATGCTCCAGTAAAAAAAATAATAAGAAAAAATCTTTGTAAATTCACATAAGAAATAGTTAAAATTTTCACTTTTTGACAAAAGTAAAAAGTCTTATATGTAGCATGAGTTAAATCCAGATAAGATGTAATGCTTTACAATCTAATACTTTTTTTAGAGTTATAGTGGGAAGGGGAAGGGAGGGATAAGGGAGGGTAATTGGGGGGGCACTCCTGGGGATAAATGCAATATCCAGAATATATACACATTTTATATTATTTTGTTAAAATCTTGTAAGGTTGCTCAAAAAAAAAAGTCTTATATGGTATAGAGGGATAAACCTATTTTTCTAGAATCCAGATTGTATTGAATTATACTGTTATGATTTGGATCTGGAATGTTCCCCAGATGTGTTGAAGGCCTGGTCCCCAATGCAGCAATGTTCAGAGGTGAGGCTTTTGCTAAATGATTGGATCATGAGGACTCTAACCTCAGCAATAGACTGAGCCACTGATAGCTGCATGGACTCGTGGGAGGTAGTGGAAACTGTAGGTGGAAGGGCATGGTTGGAGGAAGTAGGTTACTAGAAGCATGTTCTGGAGGGGCATTTCTTGTCCCCAACCCCTTCCACTCTCCCGTTTCTCCTCCCTCCCTCTCTCATCTCTATCTCTCTCCTTCTCCTTCTCCCTGGTTTCTGACCACCATGAGCTGAGCAGCTTTTGTTCATTTTTTGTTCACCATGCATTCTCACCATGATGTTCTGCCTCACTTCAGCCCCTAAACTGTGGAGCCAGCCAACCAAGGAATGAAATTTCTGAATCCATGAGTGAAAATCTATATTTCTTTCTTGTTTACGTCAGGCATTTTGGTCACAGTGATGAAACACTGACTAACACAGATTACATAATTGCCTCTTATAAATATTAAAATAGTTCAAAACATAAATATTTTAATTTTAAAATAGTTTCTTCCTCATTGGTTAAGCATAATTAATTGTTTTTAGTTTTACAAATTCTGGTTCTGACCTATCCACTTCCATAATTATTTTAGATATTTCTAATCATTTCATATTTTCATTTAATATCATATCATCAATAAATATTTTCCATGTTATTATCTTACTGTAAACATTACAATGACTATATTTGTAAACAGAGTCTTTTCCTTTTTAAAAAAATCAAAATAGGATGAGTAGGTCCAAAATACAAATATTTAAAGGTTCAATAGGTTTCCATGTTGCTTCCCAAAAAGACAATTTAAAGGCTCATAAGTAATACAGGCTCCCATCTTTGTCACCTCTGTCTCCATAACTCTGTGCTTTCAGTTGCTCAGGTGAAAAACCCTGATGGTTTTCTTGACCTCCTCTTTCTCTCATCAACAAATTCTATGGGACCTACCTTCAAAATATATCCTGAATCTGACCCTCTATCAACATCTCTACTGCTACTTAGCTTCTCTTCAGATATCCCTCTTTCTACCCTTGCACCTCTTACATCTATTATTTTGTCTGCCACCTACTACACTGACAAAATATGTAGGGAGATTGAATCAGAAAGATCAACTATAAAACTACTACAATAATTCAGGTAGGGGACACTCATGGATATAGACCTAAGTGATGGTGCTTGCATTAACGTTTCATTGCTGTGACCAAAATACCCAACCAGAGCAACTTAGAGGAATAAAAGTTCATTTTGGTTCATGGTTTCTGAAGTCTCATTCCATGGTTGACCAACTCCATTGCTCGGGGCCATAGCTGACCCACAATATCATGGTGGAAGGATATGCCAGCTAAGAAGCAGAGAGAGAGGGTCAGGAAGGGCCCATTAACAGATATAATCCCCAGGCCCATGACCCCAGTGACCTACCTCCTCCAACCATTCCCTGTTGCCTGCAATTACCACCTCACAGTAGACCATTCAAATTACTAATCCATCAAATGGCTTAATGCACTCATGAGGTCAGAACCCTCATGATCAAAACATTTCCCCACTGAGCATTGCTGCATTGCTAACATGAGCTTTTGGGAGACATTCCAGATTCAAACCTTCATAGTATTAGAGGTGGTGATGAGTGGTGAGAATCTGAGTTACTGATTGTATTCTGAAGGTAGTGTATAATGTTCTAATGGTTGGAAATGTGGTGTGAAAGGAAGCTCTGTGTTTGTGTTGGAGGTAAGAATTTGGGAGTTGTTGGCATATAGAATTTAAATCCATGAGATTAGGTGAAGTTGAAGAAAGGGAATATTAATAAAGGATCATGAACTAAAGTTCAGGGAACTCTATTGTTAGGATGCAGCGTAAAGGGAAGAAATCAGCAAGGGAACCTGAGAAGGTTACAAAGAAAATCAGGCAAGTATTATTTCCCAGAAGCCAAGTGGAAAAGGAAGGGAACAGTCAACAGTTAACAAGTACTGCTGAGAGGTCAAGAAATAGAAAGCTAAGAACTGAGCAATGGATTTAATAATATGACCTTACGGCCCTGACAACAGCAATTTCAGTGTTGTGGTCTAGATAAAATACTAATTTAGATAAATGGACGAGAGACTGGAAGACAGAATATAGAGTTAATGAGTAGAGGCAATGTTTTTATAGAGTTTTCCTACAAAGCAGAGCTAAGAAATGGATAGAAGAGGGAAGAGAAGTTGAAGGAAGTTCTTTAAAATTTTTTATTTCTTTTTTTAATGAAATAACAGCATAACAATAAGTATAATCCAATAGTAAGATAAAAATGATTTTGCAAGATGTAATAAGTAATGTATTTGAATAGATGAAAAAATAGTATCTGGTACATAAAATAGAGGGATATACTAGATTGGAGTATTAAAATTTATCTGTGGTTAGAGGCAAGAAAGCACAAGATATTGTTGGCAAATAGTAACTGTGGGTAGAATGGTGTAGGTGTCTGTGGAAGGTCTCATCTGATTTTCTAATTATTTTAGTAAAATAAGGAACAAGGACATAAAGAAGAATAAAATGTGCTGTAGGTTTGAGGCAAGACAAAGTGATTAATGATCTAGCAGGGCAAATGATCACTCATGAGAACATGATAGCCTGATGATCTTAAGAGCACATCCAAGATTTGTTGTCACATTTGAAGTAAAACTAATCCACAAGGGTATGTTTTTTCCTCCCAGTACATTAGGTTGGATGAGTGCAAATGCAGAAAATTGAATTGATCCAAGGCTATGATTTGCTTAACAAGCTACAAAGGGAAAAAAAGGAGAAGGAAAGAAATGAGCAGGGCAAAGGATTTAGAGTACAGTCAATAGAGTGATTGAAACCGTGGCTCATAAGATTTCACCATGCTTAAAGTAGGGAGAGGACATCAAGACATCAAGGACAAGAGAAAGGAGATGAGATCAACGGATTAGAGATCCTGACTGAATCAAATAATAATTAAATTGGGGTTCTTTAGATAAAATAAACTAGAAAGATAAAAGACGATAAGGAGTGGGATGCACGGAAATGAGTTTGTGGAAAGGTTGTGGCTATCCGGCAATAACAACATCTTGGTCACCTCTGGTCCCTGATCAAAATCCTCCAGGGTCTGCCTCTGCAGTAAGTAAAAGCTTACAGCCCTACACTGGCCTCCAGATGGCCACTCACCTCCTGAGTCTCACCATTGCCTTTGCACTTCACCTCACTACCTTTCCAGCCTTGCTGCTTAAAATCGCTCACTCATTTCCCTTCTGACCTCAGTGCAGCTCCTGGAGACGCGATTCCATTTTCATGGTCAGTCACCCAGATTCCTCAAGGCTTCATCCCTCCCCTCCTTCACAGTTCTTACACCACTGTCACTTTTCCACTGACCCTCCCTGACCACCCTAATTCCAGTTCCCGACTCTCCTCATTCATCTTCTCTCCTTTCTTTTCTCTATATCACTTATTGTCCCAATAATACTAAGCAGCGTAGTTATTTTGCTCATTGCCCATCTTTCTCACACTGGAATAAGAATTTCATAAAACAAGAGACTCGTGTCTGTTTTTATTACCACTGTTTTCTCAGCAACTAACATGTAGTAATGACACATGAACACATAATGTGAATGAGTTACATGTATTCACTGTCATCTTAGTCTTTGCTCTCTTAATGGTATACTTGTCATGCTCATATTTTAATTTTTGGTACATTTTGAAGAATAATTTGTATATCATTTAGATTTGAAAAACACTGATACATAGAAAAAAATTAGCATGCCTGGTCACAATGTATTCCCAGCACTAAATAACTTTTGGGAATCTACCACATAATATAGATATAGAGATATAATATAGATCAATATCCACTACTTTGAAACCCTCTCAAGAAGATGAGTTCTATTCAAAATATTAGCTGTAGAAAACTTTGAGTCATTTTGATTTATTAATGCTATAACTATAATCTAAAATGTCTCTACCTGGTCTCCAAATTTACTGTATTGTTCTGAGACTTCACAGAAATATTGATTTTTGAGCTGATACTGGAGAAACAAATCAAGAAGCTATACCAAAATATATGTTTCCAATTATGAAATAGGCAAACTTGGGTGAACTCTTTTCTTTCCATTTACAAATATCTTTGTTATCTATAGACAGTTTGCACATTGCTGTTTTTCAGTGATAACCTATACCACCAAAAATCTATTCAAGTGACAATTATCTCACTACAGCTAATACAGGAGAAAGTCACCTTAAAAACTAAATTTGAGAGGAAATAAATATATTATCAAAATAAGCCCAGATACCAGGGCTGAGCAATGAAAGCCACATGAAAAACTAAATAAAATTGAGTCTTTCTTGCTCGCTCTCTCTCACTGTCCCTCTCTCTCTTTAAAAAAAAAATTGGCCTAGATCCCAAAGACAAAAAGATCTATTCACAAATTCTGCAGTGTAGTTAGTAAGTGTTTCTCCCAGAGGCATTGATTAGATTTTTTAAGAGAGAAGGACAGTGAGAGAGAGAGAGAGAGAGAGAGACAGGAGAATCAATTTTTATTGAGTTTTTCACATTGTTCTGACACTTAGTTGTATACATCAGTGCTAGGGTTTGAACCCGTGTACCTGCACATGCTGGGCAAGCACTATAACCACTGAGCCACTGAGCCAGCCCCTTGATTAGAATTTTTTAAAGAGAGATTCAATTTTATTTATTTTTCCATGTGGTTTCTATTTTTCTGACACTTAGTTGTTGAACCCGGGTCCTCGCACATGCTAGGCAAGTGCTCTACTGCTGAGCCACATCTCCAGGCCCCATTGATTAGAATTTTTAAAACACTTTGTCCCCCAAAAGCTCATGTGTGAGACAATGCAAGAATTTTCAGAGGTGAAATTATTGGCTTAGGAGGTGTGGCCTAATCATTGGATTAATCCACTGACGTGGGTAACTGAGTTAACTGGAGGGGACAGGTCACTGGAGGCGTATCTTAGGGTTTGTATTTTACTGTTGCTAAGCAGAGCTCTCCTTCCTGATGGCCATGTCCTGAGCTGCCTTTATCCTTCATGTTCTTCTGCCATGGTGTTTTTCCTCACCTCGGCCCAGAGCCATAGAGTTCGCTATCTATGGACTGAAACCTCTGAATCAGTGAACCAAAAAAGTTTTTCTTCCTCTAAAATTGTTCTTAGATGTTTTGGTCACAGGGACAAAAAATACACCTTAAATGTACACTAGGATTGATCAATAAGTAAATATGTTGTTCATAGTAGGGGTCAAGTTTCTTCAGTCTCAGGGAAAGAAGTTACAAATAAGAAAAGAAAGAAGGATCTGATGGTGTTAGGTAGGAGTGATAGGTATTAACACAAACTTATGGATTTCAATACTAGTGATAGAGATACAGAAACTAAAATATAGACATATGTCATGCATGAATTAGTATACTCATATATATTTCTTAATTTTGTCCATTGGAAGGGTCTTCCTCATCCCAGCATTTACTAAATTTCTCCCATAAAATTTTGGAGAGCCAGCAGAAAAATCCATTGTAGCTCTGCCTGTGACTCAGGGTACCATCCCCCTCCTTAGGATCATAGTCAGCTCTGCTCCACCACTCGTATCAGGCCTTGAAGGGAACAATAGATTGCTTTTATTTTTGTTGTCATTGTTCTTTTGTATCATCCTATCAAAGCAACGTACGTGGCATTTAGGAAGATTACCCATGATTCTACATGGATGGGAAAAGTTAGAGAAAGGAATAGAAGAAACGTACCTGCCTGTTGCTCACCGTTTGCATGTTGTCACTATCCTTTGTGCTATTGTTTATCTTTCGAGTCTGGAAAATTGCTTCAGTGCCATTTGATTTTCTCTTACCTGTCCCTGTGCTCTCCTCCTATCCACTGGCTAGTGAAGGAGGATATTTTTCCATTGCCTCACTTTTTCTATAGCATAATCAAGGACTGCCCTTATCCAATCACTCACCCCCCCGCCCAGGACCAACCCTGCCCCAACTTCTGATTCTCACAGAGGTTTTCTCCATCCAGATCCCTTCCTAGGGAGCTGTCATCAGAACAGCATGTACCTCAGAGTGCATAACAGCAGTCGCACATAGTTTACTAGAACAGACTCTGAAAACAACTGCATGGTGTCCAATAGAGTGGGTTAATGGTACAAAGACAGATGGCTGTAAACTGACTAATGAGCCTGAGGAAGTATGGAAAGTGTGAGCTAAGGAAGGGTCCACGGCTGCAGCAAGGCCAAAGGGCAGAAAAGGGGTCATTTTTGCTTGTGCTATAAAGAATTGCAAGAGCATCACTGGAAGCAGAAAACCGCCGTTCCACAAAAATTTAGATTTTACTGAGCATCTGAATGGCTGGCATTAACTTACCCTAGAGCAATAGCCAGAAATAACAGATTGTCCCAAAAGCCAGCCAAGATTTTCAGCCAAAAATCATGAGAACCAGAGAAGCTCATTTCTCATATTCTCTCTAATTGGACAGCATATTAAAACACTTCAGCATAAGTGAGAGGCTCATCTCTGAAGAAGAATCATTGATAATAATTTTCGCCCTGTCAAGCATTGTAGAATTTTTCTGTCCTATAAGGAAGTGCTTTGGTGCACTTTTTCCTTCCCTACACAAGTTAAATGCATTGCAAGGTTACAGAATATACCCATCCAAAAGCAGAATTAAAATGGCTCACTCTTGAGTTGCGAACCCGCTGCAGTGTGGTTCGTTCCTACTCCATGATCTCCCAAGAAAAGAAGCATTGAACTTATTCCAAAATTAAAGTCTATAGCATTTTTTAAAGAGATGGCCAAAACGAGTACAATGTGCCAAACAATTATATTTTACCTGTTCGACAAAGCTGTATTTCTGTAAAGTCCTTCATAAAATTGCTTATCTTAAATGTTTTTTAGCTTCATGCTGTATTGTAGTGATGAAATTTGAAAATATTGCAGTGTTTCAGGTTTCTGACAGCTGGATCTGTTGTCTATTGCCTAATATCCACCCAATGGATGGGCAACGGGGAGAATTTCACCCCACCCATCAGTCATGTCATGAGGCATCTGGTCATTAAGGGTGTAAAGGGATTTCAGTCTCCATTTTATGTTTCTTCAACCATGTTGAACAGAGGTAGGCAGATGGTCCTTTACAGCAAAATGACCACATATCTATATGGTATCTTCTGTTACCAGGCATTCTATTCCATGTTACAGCATAAAAGTCATAAAAAAATGCCCCAGATGGGTGTTCGCGTACCTTTAATATATGGTCAGATCAGAATTCAATTGCTTTTGGACAAACTTCCAAATCAAAGAACAGATGACATACAAACTTCCAAATTGGTATGCAGTTAAAATGTGTTTCCAAGCATGAAATGGCATTCCTCTTCTGATTATGTTTATAGTTTCATCAGACAAAAATAGCTCCACAGTAATGCTCTATGGTTGGGTGTAAAATGAATATGTTCCACGTATTCCTTCAGACAAGATGCTGTGAGCTCTTCTGCATTGACAGCCTTAGCTCACCTCGTGCAAATATTTGTTCATAAATACATCTTTTTCCTAATTTGTGCAAAAAAAGAAACAACTACCCTTACAAATTACTTGTCTCAAGGGAAAAATAATTATGTCATTGAGAACATTATTTCTTAGCTTTTCAGGGGAAATCTTTTCTTTCATAGTGTATTTTCAGACTATCCATCTCTACCAGGAATCCTTTCTTACATCTGCCATTTTTTAAGACTAATTTTGCACATCCCTACGTGTTTCTTGGTCAGCGCCTTCAGGTTCTTTATCTTTATCACTAAAATCTTCCTCCCAAGACACTATCTGCAAGAAGTAAAAATTCATAGATTCTATCTCTGACTCAAGGTTCTACCCCAATATTCAGACATTCTATTCCTTATAGATTATGTTTAAAAATCAAATTATTGTTCACATCATATAAATTTGTCTCTACATAATTTCTTCTTCCTCAATCAAATATTACAGGAGTATGTTGATAATAGTAATTATAAGTTCTTATTTATGCTGTTTTAGTATCATAATAAATGCATACTCTGTTCTGGACAATAAAATAAGCACTTTGGATATATTTTTTAGCAACTACACAAAAGTCCTAATATTATTCCAATGTTGCATAGATAGATAGATAGATACCTCACAGTTTTTTAATCCATTCATCCAGCAAGGGGCATCTGTGTTTGTTCCATAGTTTAGCTATTGTAAATTGAGCTGCTACAAACATTGATGTTTGTAGCCCTTTTGGGAAAATACCCAGGAATGGGATAGCTAGGTCTAAAGATGGTTCCATCCCTAGTTTTTGAGGAGTCTCCACAATGCTTTCCAGAGTAGCTGTACAGTTTGGAGTCCCACCAAAAGTGTATTAGTGTTCCTTTCTCCTCACAACCCCTCCAGTCTCTATTGCTGTTAATATTCTTCAAAAAATGCTTATCTCTTAAAAAACTAAATGTCAATCATATCTTCTAACAACAGTTTATGGAAACTGAAGAAGCTAATTTTAGAAGACAGATCAAAATTCATTGTGAATTATTTATATTCAATCTATTTCCTGGAGCTAAAGGTAGCTGAAGTATCTTTCAAGATGTATGATTATGTTATTAATATTCTCCTTTACTACAAAGAATTGAGGCCTCTCTGGCTGGTATTCATAAATATTTTGAATCACTGTTTACTTGGTTTGCCATTAGTCCAGACTTGCCCATTTATCAGCAAACCCTGTATTTGAACATCTTCAGTAAAGCTTTCTTCTGTTACACTAAATGTCTCCAAGACTCTGCCCAGTCAAAGGTTCTAATTAAAGATCCTAAATAAAGTTTTCAAAGCTGGACTAAGACCAAAATAACTACATTTTAAAGCAGGGGGCTTCACCTTTCAAGTAATAGGACTTCCATAGCTCCTCTCTAAAAATCATATGGGTAAAAGGGAGATATCTCACACAAAATGAAAGTCCATGACTATAATTTTAGCCTTTTAGCTAAAATTCTCCCTGCATTTCTGCTCTGTTGTCCAAAAATCACTGAACTCATCTCAAGTCACTATGGTATGCCTCTTCCTGTTTCAGAGGCTGTGACATGCACCTCTTTGGGAAAATATACAGTTTTCTCAATGAAAACATCTATAGAGATGATTCCCCCATATTCCCACCCTCCAGTCTCCTAGATATTCTTCCTGAGCCCTCCCCCACCCTGTCCCCCACCCTACACCTCCAGGTATCCTATAATTTGAGGTTATTTTTAGCTTAGCCATTTAACATACTGCTTCTCCATATATTCTAGGTTCCACAGATGAGAGAAACCATTCAGCCCTTGAGTCTCTGAGATTGGGATACTTCACTTAGCATAATTCTTTCCATCTCCATCCATTTAATTTCAAAAGCCATAATATTGTCTTCTCTAATGGCCAAGTAGTATTCCATTGTATATATGTACCAAAGTTTTTGTATCCATTCGTCGAGTGAGGGGCATCTGGGTTGGTTCCATAGTCTAGCAATAGTAAATTGAGCTGCTATAAACATCAATGAAGCCACATCACTATAATATGCTGATTCTAACTCTTTGGGGGAAATACCCAGGAGTGGGATAGCTGGGTAATAAGGTGGTTCCAGCACTAATTTTTTAAGGAGCATCCATACTGCCTTCCAGAGTGGTTCAGATCTCTGACCTCCATGAGATATCCATTTAACTCAGGGGTTTTCTTGGGGAAACAGCAACATGGGGAACCCAAGCAGGGCGTCCATGACATGGCATTAGCCTTGGATAATTAAGTATATATACATTTGTACTTGATTGTTTGACAATGTTTCCCCCTCAATTGTAACTCCATACTCATTTAATAAAAAAAAAAGAAAAAGAAAACAGCTACAGAAAGAAAGAGTACCCAAGAAAGGCATAAGAACCCATATTTCTGTAAACACCCTAAAACAATCAAAATCGGTAGTTCACCTCTGTGAACTGTTGGAAATACCTTGGTCAGGAATGAAGTTAGAAATAATTCACAAAGGTACCATCTTGCTCTCTCTTCACCAATAGCAAGAGAAGAGTCATTTCTTCATTTGAGGATTAAACAAATTATTCACATTTCCTTTTCAGGTAATGGTAGATGGAATAACATACATCCGCCCTTTTGCTGAATATAGCCAGAAATGCCAGACAGCAATATTCTTGGAGATTGCAGAATATTCAGTGAAGATTATCTGGGTGAAGAAATAGGCACAGGTTCTGGAACCTGGCAGTTGAAGCTAAATATCCACAGTGTCTCTGCCTATTCCAGAAAAAGACTGAGAATAAACTTGCTGAAGCTTCCTTCCAGGAACAAATATTATTTCTGGATGATGATAACATCATCCAAGATTTCAAATTTAGTTACCATTTTAAATACAATATCCAGTATTCAATCAAATATAGCCAGATCCAGTGAGTAAGCAAGGCAAACTATGAAAATCTCAGACAATAAGAACAGCCTTTGTGTCAGATTCAAATACTGAAGTTATGAGATGCAGACTCTAAAAGTGTCCACTTTTATAATTTGGAAATAATGCAAGAGGTGAAATGATTAGACTGTGAGAGCTGTAACTTAGTAAGTCCATCCTAGTTTGAATGGACTTACTTGGTGCTAACTATAGGCAGATGGGGTGTGACTGGAGGGGACGGATAACTGGGGTGTGTGCCCTGGGAGGATTCATCTTCCCTGCAGTCTTTTTGTCTCCCTCCCTCTGCTTTCCAGCTCCAACAGCTGAGCAGCTTTCCTCCACCATACCCCTCTGCCATGATATGCTGCCTCACATTGGGGCCAAGAGCAATGGAGTTGGTTGATGATGAACTGACCCACTGAAACCATGAGCTTAAAAAAAAAAAACTTTTCTTCCTGTAAGTTGTGCTTGGGTATTTTGGTCGCAGCATTGTAAAGTGGACTAACACAGAAATCATAGTGAAAAACAAGAAAGACAAAACTCAGGATTTTCAGGAGCTAACTAAATTTTTTTTAAAAGAAAGCATTTCTAAAAACAATAATAACAATTAAGAGTTTTCATAGTACATCATACAAAGTTGAAAGGAGAATAAATGAAATAGAAAACAGGACAGGGAAAATTCTTAAATTGAAATATTGAGAAAAAAGAATAAAAAAAATAGGCAACTGTAAGATTACAGAGAAAAAGTCTAACTTATATGCATTGAGAAATGCATACAAAAAAAAGACAAGGAGAGGCAAAGAGGAAGAATTGGATAAAAATAATTTTAAAAATTAAGTCATAGTTTCAAGAAACCCTTCAGACCACAAAGTACATCAGTACAAAAAGAAACATGGCCAGGTGCATAATTGTAAAACTGTTGTAAACCAAAGATGGAGAGAAAACCATCAAAACAGTCGCAGGAGGAAAATGATATATTTCCTTAAAAGGAGCAGCAACTCACTTCACAAAATTAACTTCTAAACAAAATAATGGAAAACACAAATTGCTGGGGGAAAAATTTCATCATGGAATTCTACACATGGAAAAACTATAGGAATATGAAATTGTTTTTGATTTTGCAAACAAATAAAAAATAAGAGAACTGATCTCCGGTGGGTGATTCTACCATATGTAATACAGTTTTTCAGGAGAAAGAGCTTTGCAGGAATGTGAGGCTGGAGCTAGAAATGTATCACTTAGGGGACAATTGCAAGATTCTCAGTGAAAGGTAAGAAACAGCTAGGGAAAGCACTTAATTTTCTTTGAATTCTTTGCAGAATGAGTTACACACATGTGCACACATGCAACCACCCACCACCATGCCAGAGGAACACCAGGAGTCTGTGGCACCGACAAAGCAGCATGAGCCCCCAAGAGTTAAAAGTATGTATCTCAGAAAACTACCATCAGCCCTTCAGCCATGCCTTCAATAGGCACCCACAGTGCGCCCTTGGAAATTCCCCAATTTAATACACAGTATAACTCTGCAGACATATTCAGGACTTGCAGCATGTAGAAATAATAATTAGCTTGGCTCAAATCCCATTTTTCCAGATGCTAATTATGTATATTTCCACCACTGCATAACAACCAGGGGTTCCACCCCTACCTCACTGCTGACCACCATTTCCACCTTATAAAGATACTGCTGGGGGCTGGAGCAGTGGCTCAGAGGTATTCCGCTTGCCTGGCATGCCTGAGGACTGGGTTCGAGCCCCAGCACCACACACACAACTAAGTGTCGGAGCAATGAAAACCAGATGAAAACTAAATAAAGTTGATTCTATCTTTCCTTCTTTCTCTCTTAAAAAAAAATAAAAACTAAATAAAGAGACTGCTAGCCACCCAAAACATACAAAATATGATCCAGAATCCAAGGAGCAGAGCCAAGAGGCACTCTTTGGAAAACAATCCAAATTAGTGACACCATCTGCCTCTTCTAATAATGTCATACCTCCCACCTTGCTTTTAAAAAAAAAAGGAAAAATAATCTTAAGACCATTTAAAGATACAGACCGAGTCTATCTCATTGCATTTCTATTTCTCCTTTCCAGTCAATTCCATCATCTGCTTTCCACTGAGCCTTGCCAGCCCTTAACAGAAAGCCATGAACTTTGTCAGAAATCAAAGTGATTTACAAAGACCCACCACCAACTTCCTTTGGTTTTGCTGGTTTGTGCCTCACTTGGTCATTTATCCAACAAGACCTGAAATTTCTTTTTCTGACTTCTGCGGTTTTGCTATTAATGACTCTGGCCTCTGCTTGTATTTTGGAGTCCAGGTTCCTGACCTCCTGTCTAACACCCTCCTTATTACCTTTGTGAAAAACTATTCAGCACAGAAGAGGCCAGCACACTCCTTTTCAGTTGCAGCAATCGTGAGTGAGAAAGTCGAAATCTTCAAGGCAAAATATAATTATCTAAAGAAAAGAATGTACTTCCACTATGGCTGAAGGATGATGGAAGAGTGAAGCGTCACTTTAGGCTGCATGTATCAGGCTTCACGGAGTTACTTGAGACATTTGTCTGGAAGAGCAGAAAATATAATAAAAGACAGCAGAGGAGAAAAGAATTGTGTGGGCCAAAAAATTTTTAATAAGAAAATGACTTAACTTCAAATAACGATGTGCATAAGGATTTATGAAGCAACTTGAAGAAAGCAAAAAAGCAGAACACTGAGACTAACGGCGAAATCTATTCCACTGGGGTCAGTGTTACAGACTAAGCATCAATAATTATAGTAGTGAATTATAGCTGAATAAGAACAAAAAGAAGAACCTGCAGTCAAGAGTGTCCATCAATGCTGCAGATTCTAGCCATATTATGTAAACTATTGGGACAAAGGTATTAAATCTGATTTTAGTTTTTTTTTTAACAGCATTTTCTTTTTCTTTTTAAGGATAGTGAGAGAGGGAGAAACAGAGAGAATCAATTTTTATTGAGTTTTCCACATGGCCTTCATTGCTCTGACACTTAGTTGTGTGCGTGGGTGCTGGGGTTTGAACCCGCGTACTTGTGCGTGCCAGGCAAGCGCCATAACCACCGAGCCACTGCTCCAGCTCCTGCTTTTAGTTATTTTTAAAGCATCTTTGAAAAGAAAAACATGAACTTTGATATTTGGCATAAGTGCATGACTGAGTGTTCCAGGTTTAATCTTAGAATAAGGAAGTGGCTGAAATTGGCCAAAGAGTAGACCATGTTTGCATTAAGAAAAATTAGAGTGAAATGCAAACTAAACCTCCAGGTAGGGTAAGTATTGTATAATAGAAGACTTGGGCACAAGAGGCTCCACTGTCAAAAGATGAAAGATTATGCCAGAAAATAAAAATCTGAGAAATAATATGTAAAGTATGGTCACTGCAAGTCTATGATTTAACATGGCCAATAAATTGGGGCACCTTGGGTTTAATTGCAAATATAAATATGCCAAACATTAGATTTCAGTATAAATATTAAAATGATTGAGCTAAGAAACATATGAATGGCAGGTTGATATTTATTTAGTGATTGGATTAGTATGCCAAGTCCAAAGGTATTTATTCTAAAATCTTTCCCTTATGTCAATCAAAAGAAGACAGTGACAGTAAAGGTACCATCCTTTGTGGAACACTTACTGCCAGACCTGACACATGACTGTTTTCATATGCATTATCTCATTTATTGCTGACCATAAACTTATGGAATCTTCATGTAACAATGAGGGAACCAAAGCACAGAGAAAAATTTAGAGAGTAAAGAAAAATAAAAGAATGATTCTAATCTTATGCTGCTAAGTCTTCAATTATATTGATTTTCAGTTTGTTACATTAGTAACAATAAAAAGGATGGCAAGAATCGGACAAAAACATAAGGAAACGTATTAATTAAGCTTAGATTTGATTTGTGTAAGAGAACATTGGACTGGTGATTTTTTTTTTAAAGAAGGAGGGACAGTGAGAGAGAGAGAGAGATGGGATCAATTTTATTTAGTTTTTCATGTGGCTTTCGTTGCTGCAACACTTCATTGTGTACATAGTGCTAGGGTTCGAACCCACGTCCTGTGTGTACCAGGCAAGCACCATAATCGCTGAGCCACCACTCCAGCCCCGGAATGGTGATTTCTTAACAAGATAAGTATATTTTTATCTCACTGATATGTCAATGATATGTTTGGGCTGATATGTCAGCTACACAATGACCAGCAACCAATTGCCTACTATGCTGTTTCACTATCCTCAGGATGTGCCTCGTGCTTGGGCTCCAGCCAGGGAGCACATAGTGAGAAGGAATGGAAAATAATATGAGAAATGGTACCTATGCAGTTTTCCAAGAAACTTCCCAGATGCTGCTGTACAGTACTTTCACTTCCATCTGCTATTCAGAACTAAGACACATGAACGCCTCTAGCAGGACAGGAAGAGTGGGAGTTGTCTTTGTAGCCAATTCAAATTTAAGCTATATAACTCAGAAAACAGAAGATAATAGATTTGGATGAGCCAAGTGATAAATCTTTGTTTTGGTTTCAGCAATGACTGTATACAGAGGTTAAAGAAGGGGAGGAATTAAAGAGGCTTCTAAAATTCAGATTCTTGCTGATTAGACGGAAAGTAACGCTTTTAGCAGCACAAGGGTAGAGAGCAGGAGCAAAGAAAATTAAAAAATAAAAAGAAATCACTGGGAGAAAAGCATATAGGGAAGATGACGGATATGACCGTAGGGTCACTTATAATATGGCTGTTGAATTATAAATGGACATTAAACACATCATCACAACAATGAGTTTTTAAAATCATTGTTACTACAGATATATGATAATTCTGAATTCCTTTCAAGCATGTAAATAGGAAGCATTCAAATGAATTTAAGTATTTTTCCATACTAATACATATTAAAATCATAATAATTCGCCAGCCACTATTCCTCAAGCTTAATGATAACTGCATCTAAAATAACATTTTAATTCCTTATGGATAGGATAGGGAAGGATTAGGTTTAGGAAGGAAAAAAATAAGTGAGCATTCTTAACAAATAGAGGAGTCAAGCTCAGAGTGAGTCACAGGAGTCAGTAAAACAAACAATTTGAATCCATTTGCTCAGGCTCAAGGAGGAATCTTTCCAAGAGGCCATGAGGGGTAAGATGAGAATGAAGTCATTAGTCTGCCTCAGGGGTTTGTTAGCTAAGATTCCATATGCTTTGTTCCTGTCTTACCTGGATAGAGACAGCAGCCTACTAGAGATTGACCTTTGTCCAGATGTACAGGTCATTGTCTGCAGTGGATTCAGAAAATATACAGATGCCAAATTGGATCTTCTGATACCTCGGTCAACATTTTTAGGGCAGGGATTGTGTCATTCTCATCCTTGTTTCCTGGCTGCTTGCCTTACCATCTGTCACAGAGCAGTTTCTCAATATATATATATATATATACATATATATATATATATATAAACATTTAAAAATATTACCAAAGTGTTCTTACTCCAATCAGAATACTACTTTACCTTAAGGGCCTGAATAGTATTACATCAGCACCTGCCTTCCCAGACCTGAAGGGGAAGATGTTGTAAAGCTCCCTGGATCCCCCTTACTCAGTCACATCCACCTTCAACACCACATCTGCACTGAAGACCTGTGAAGGTCCATCAACCGTCCATCTTCTGAATGCTGAAGCTTAATTCATCTCTGAACCATGCAAGGCATGCTCTGACTCTGCACTTCCAATCCAGGTGCATGACACATTGGCTGTGCAGGAAGTTGACAGAAGACAGGGCCTTCAGCCGGCTCCTGGGAGTAGACTATACATCAGGGACTGTGTTACCTTTGATAGAGCCTGATGCCTTTAGCAATGCAAAAAAAGCGGGGAGGCACACTCCTCTGACCTTTTCCTGTTGACAGGTCGCCATTTGTTAACCTGATCATCTAAGCTGCAAGCTACAAAATTTAGGTAATATTCTAAATAATACTCTTTATTTTTTGGACAAATTATTTGTATATAAATTATTTAAACATAATTTTGTAAATTGTGTAATTTTTTACTCATAAGTAATATCTTCTATTCTTACTTCAATGCATGCTGAAAGCAGTTCTTCATATAGGAACATACAGTGCCATCTTGTTCTTATTAATGACTGTGTAGTGTTTTTGCCACATATGTACACATGTAGGCTCTACACATATATATGTGTATGTATGCCATAATTTGTTTAAACAGTTCCCTATTAATATACATTATTGCTTCTGTTTGGAGTGAATTATAAAAAATCCTACAACTGACCTTTTACACTCAAACATATCTTTGTGTTAAGTGGAAATACTCAGTCAATGATAGACATATTTTAAATGTGTATAGTCTTGCCAGATTTCTTACCAGAGTTTCTCTATATATACCATTGAGCAGTGTGTGATAAAGCCTCTTTCCACACCCCCCTCTACTCTTTTTTTAACCCTGACAGTGTGACAAGAACAAAGCATTATCTCACTGTTTGCATTTCTTTGACTGAAGAAATTGAGCAACAGCTCGGGTGTTGAGGGTCTCTCAGTCCATTTGGTCTACCCAACAGTTTACCATAGACTGGGTAGCCTAAAAACAATAGGTTATGTCTCACAGTGCCAGAGGCTAGAAATCCAAGATCAGGGTGCAGCATGATAGGGTTTGGGTCTAATTACCTCCCTAAAATACTGACAGAAACAGAGAGCAGTTACTCACATGTTGCTAAAGATAACTCTGGAGGGTTACCCTCTGGAGGGAAGGCTGCTTTCCAACATGGCTTACACCATCTGTCCTGCATGTGGTCAAATTGTTGATATCCTTAGTCAGAATGCAAAAGGCCTTTTTTGGCTATTTGACTGATGTATATGTTGGGCTCTCAACATTCCTGCCAGGAACACTTTTGATAAAGTAACCCTCTCGGTTCATTACAACCTGTCACTGAAAATGGATTGCCTCTCTGCTACAAAATTTGTAGTGTATACATTAGCATAAGAGCAGCAGCAAAGACTGTTATAAAACCACCCTAAAAGTGAGAGGAAATGTGAAAGTTGGATGGGTAGCTAAGGAATCATTTAGAATCAAGGGATTAGGTAGGTTCTTAAGCCAGAATCTATCAGGAAATCTAATTAGTGATGGTTTCAGACTTTTCTGAAACAGAAATGACATCCTACACCAGTTCAGCACTCACTCCAATTACATTATCACCATCCAGTCTGATCCACGTTCTGACACCCAAAAGTGTAAATGGCCAGTCTCTTACATACATTCTTCTGCTTTCTCATTTCTGACTAATAAGGCTCCATGTTGTTAATGTCATGAAGCACTGTTGTCTCCTAAAACTTCTCCTCTCCCAAGCTATAATCTTATAAAATTTAACTTGCTTCTAACTGTATCTAGCTAAAATATAATAAAATGGTTTCATTATTAAGTTGATTTTTATAATTACCGTTTGATTATGAGTGATACTGACTTTATATTTAAAACAATAATATGCAGTTTCTACATGATTTTATTTAAATGAAAAAGAAATTAAGCATAAAGGAAAATTTTTAAGCAAATAATAGTAGAATGCCATAAGGATATGGAAAATTTGTGAAGATCTTATTCAATGACTGAAATTTCAGAAACACCTGTCTGTTGGAAGAACTATACAAGACATCAGAACTTCCATGTAACTTCCATGCACTTTAGTTTCCTCACTGGTAAATGGGAACGTTGACCTCAACAATCTTTCAGTTAATAATATTAGCCAGCGTTATATGAACACTTCTTTGGGTCAAACTTTGTATTAAATGCACCTCATATGAACTCTTGCAGAGTTTAAAACCCACAAAAATCTTGCATAAGAAATAATGTGACCCTTGTATTACAGATCAGGAAATGCAAACCCAGAGAAATGAAGTAACGTCCTCAAAACTACAGTTACTACTTGTATAGCTTGAACTCAAGTTCTACTTTTTCTTTAAACAGTATTCCCTGGGTCGTCAGAGAAGCTCACTTCTCAGACACTTTTTTTTTAAAGACAGAAGGACAGGGAGAAAGACAGAGAGAGAGAGTATCAATTTGTATAGAGTTTTTCACATGGCTTTCGTTGCTCTGACCCACGTTTTATACGTGGGTGCTGGGGTTTGAACCCATGTACTTGCGCATGCCGGGTAAGCACCATAACTGCCAACCCACCGCTCCAGCCCTCTCAGACACTTTTGTAAGTGCTAACGACAATAATTATACTGAAAAATCTCTCTAAAGGACTCAATTCAAAGGTTCCTGCAGCTATATCAACATGAAGTAAAATTACAAAGGAAAACATGATTGATTACACATTAATTTTTTAAAGACAAATTTTAGGATTGAAAAAAAAATAAATATTTATGGTTAAAACCAAAGAATAGACAAAAATCACTAATACTATAGCATCAACTCAGTTTGTGGTGTGGTATGTTATGATTTAGACGGTGTCCCCCAAAAGCCCATGTGTGAGACAATGCAAGAATGTTCAGATGTTAAATGATTACCTTATAAGAGGTGTCACTGGGTGGTAACTGTAGGCAGGTAGGGTATGGCTGGAGGAGATAGGTCACTGGGACATACCTGTAGGGTTTATATTTTGTCCCTGGTGAGCTGGGTGCACTTGTGCTCACACTCCCTCTTGCTGTCTCTCTCTCTGCTCCCTCTGCTTACTGGTTGGCATGTCTTGGGCTGCTTTCCTCTGCCTCACCCTTTTGTCATGGTGTTCTGACTAATCTTAGGCTCAAAGCTATGTAGCCAGCAAACCGTGGACTGAATCTCTAAAACCATAGTCAAAATACACTTTTCCACCTTCAAAGTTATTTTTGTCAAATCTTTTGGTCACTGTGATGCAAAGCTGACTAAAACAGAAATTGGTACTGATTGGGCCATTGTTGTGATTAACATGACCATGTGGCTCAGCAGCCTTTTGAGCTGGTTTGTGGAAGGATTTTGAAAAGTTTAGAGATGCAAAATGGAAATGCTTTAAAATGTAAGCAGAGCTTAACAGGTCATTCAGGTGGGAACTCAAAAGACCAGAATGTCAATAGGACTGTGGACAGTAAAGACTGGACTCATGATATTTCAGAGGAGAAGGAGGACTCTATCAGGAGACTGGACTAGAAGCCATTCATCTTACATTCTACAAAGAAGTTGTCTGCCTGTTGCCCATGTCCTAAGACTTTCTGTGAAACTAGTTTTAAAAGTAATGAGCTAATTAATCTGACAGAGGAAATTTCAAACAGCATAGCATTCAGTTGGTGGTATAGATACTGATAGCAGCTCTTAGCCAAGTTTACTGTAATAATAAGGAGTAGAAAGTAGAGAAGGAAGAATTTGAAAACTTGCAGTTTGGCCAGAAAAGCATGAGTAAAATGGGCTAAGTAAACTGTTGGGATTAAAGAGATCACAGCCACAAAAGAGATGCTAAGTGCTTTGAAAAGAGACAGCAGGAAAGATGGCTTGAGGTCATCTCAGGAATTAGCAAGACCACACAAATCTCAGGCTCAATCATGTAAAAAGTAAAAATTCCTTTGAGAGGATGCCATGGGGGCACCCTGCTTGCACGGAGCTGAGGGCTAGGTATAGGAAGTTGTTTCACTGGGCTCAGCTACTCAGAAACTCAGAGACTTGGCTATTGCACAAGATGGTAGCAAATCTTGGCATCAACCATGTGTTACTGGTTCTGCATGAATGCAGGTTGCTAGAGTTAGGGGGTCATGGAGGCTTCCACTAAGATTTCAAAGGAAAACCTAGCAAGCAAAGTGCAGAATCCCTGAATATAAGAGGGTGATGCATGAAGATATGAGAAGGAAGCTGAAGTTGCAGAGGAGACTCCCAAGATTATGCCAGTATTGTGGAACAGATGCCAAAATAAGCTCCAGAAATACAGCAGAGGCCATGTGGGCTGCAACCAGCAAGGTGATACAGATGGAGGTACTGTTAAGGTTTGGATATAAGACATCCCCCAAAAGCTCGAGTGTGAGATAATGTAGGGAGGATTGGAGGTGCAATGATTGACTTGTGAGAGCTTTAACCCAATAAATGAATTTATCTCCTCTGACAGGGATTAACTGGGTGGTAACTGAGGGCAGTGGGGTGAGGTTGGAAGAGGTGGGTCATTGGGAGTGTGCCTTGGGGATATATTTAGTGAGATGAGCTTATCTCTCTTTGCTTCTGGTGTGATACTTGGAGCTGCTTTCCTCCACCACATCCTTCCGCCATGATGCTCTGCCTCACCTCAAGCCACAAGGAGTGGAGCCAGCCGTCTGTGGACTGAGACATCTGAAACCATGAGCCCAAAAATAAAGTTTTGCTCCTAAAAGTTTTCTTGTTGAGTCTTTTTACTCACAACGAGAAAGATGGCTGTTTTAACAGCTACACAAACCCTTTGAAGAGCACATCATGATGCCATGTGCCCCAGATGTCAGAAGTGATGTTACAGAGCTTGTTTGCCCAGCTGAATTTCAGTCTTGGTTTTTGTCCCATCCCTTGTTTTTATGCCCCTATTTCTCACTTGTGGAATGGAAATACTTGCTCTGTGTCTATATGTATTAGGTATATGTAACTTGTTTTTGAACTTTACAGGGGAGAACATCCAAGAGTTTGCCTTGAGTCTCAGAGGAGACTTTGAACTTCGACTAGACTTTTGGCAACACTAGAATGATTAAGATTATGGAAACTCTTGAAAATAGATGAAATGTATTTTGCACTGTAAAATGGGCATGAACATTTGGGGACCAAGGGTGAAATGCTATGGTTTAAACATGAAATGTCCCCCAAAAGTTCATGCATAAGACAATCCTAGAAAGTTCAAAGGTAAAAATGAGTAGATTATGAGAGATGTGACTTATTCAGTGGATTATTCCACTGATATGTATTAACAGGGTGGTGAATGGAAGTGGGTATCATGTAGCTTGGGGAAGAGTATCACTGGGTGCCTACCTTTGGGGTTTATATTTTGTCCCTCAAGAGCAGAGATGTCTCCACTTCTTGAGTGCCATCTCTGAACTGCTTTCCTCTGTCACACCCTGCTACCATGATGTTTCACTGCACCAAAGCTGTGGAGTCAGCTGATGATGACTGAACCTGTGGAGCCATGAGCCAAAATAAACTTTTCCTCCTCCTCTTGAGTTGTTCTTGGTAAGTTGTTTGATCACAGTAATGCAAAGTTGATTAAAATGAGGTGAGTACCAAAAATCCCTCAAATAAAACCCTAATATTGCATACTTTATAGAGGAAAACACCCACACAGAGAGCTCAAGAGGCCACAGGGTTTCTCAGACACCAGATCTTGCAATCTTCTTTATTACAATATTATATTTATATGAAGTATTTGGGTTCCTACTGAAGTAATTTTACATACAATGAATTTTATTTAAATCCCCATTCCCCTTCCCTTCTCCTGCTTCCTCTCTCTCCCTTTATTTCTGCTCTACTGATCTTCTTTTCAGTTTTTATTTTTGATTGATACTTTCCATATGTACACAAAGAAGATATTCCCTTTGTAACATTTATATGAATATTACATGATTCTGCTAAATTCATTCTATATTTCTTTTTCTATCCCTTCATTCCTCCTCCTCCTCACATTCTCCTACTTCTACTCCACTGGTCTTCCCTATATCTTTATGATATTTTATTCATTCCCCCCACTGCCTTCTTTCCATTATTTTAATTTAGCTTCCACATTTGAGAAAACATTCAACCCTTGATTTTGAGTCTACCTTATTTTATTTAGCATGGTTTTCTCCATTTCTAACCACTTACTGTCAAATGCCATTATTTCATTCTTCCGTATAGCTGAGATATATATCACATTTTCTTCATTTGTTCTTTCAAGTGAATTTTTAATTTGATTCATCATCTTTCATTTACAGGGTTCTGACTGATTTCAACATTTCTATTTCTTTACTGAAATGGTCTTGCATCTCATGTATTTGCTCTCTTAATTCAGTCCTTAGATCTATTAGTTCATTGAACAGTTAATGATCAAGGTTTTTTATAATCTTTCACTGGAATTTTATCCTTTTCCATATCTGTGGGATCCTTTGTTGGGAGATGGTGAATTTGGGAGAGATTTGTTTTCCAGTTTCCTCATTTTTCAGAAGTCCTGGACTTATGTATCAATTGAGAAGGATTTCCCCTTCCTCTTTTATATGTATGTTCTCCTGTGTGTGGTTCTTTTTTATTCCAGGATTTCTCTCTGCCTTTGGTATATGTCAAGTAGATGTCAAAGAGTTAGAACTGAAATTTCCCTCTGGTTGTTCCTCCAGGGGGCCTGGTTTTTGGTTTGGGGTTGTTTTCTCCCCAACTCTCTGAGTTATGTGTTGGCTTAGTTGGGGCTACAACATGTGTGGGGTGAGATTCACAGTTGCTTAGCTGGGCTGTATTTCTCAGCAGAGGATCTCTACTCTGTGGTCTTCAAATGTCTCAATCACTTCCAGGCCCTCTTGGAGGAGGAAGTCAGGAATAGTATAACTATCAGCCATAGATATTTAGTTTTGAGATAAATGTCCAGTTTCTATTATAATGTGTATACTAATTGCCACCTATGCAGAAATAGTGGTGTCAGGATTTAACATCAGTATCAGCAAGACAAAACTGAACTAGACAAGGCATTCAACATCAGGTGTCCACTATGCTGTCTACTATATTAATAGTCACAACAGAAATGGGTATAAATTAAACTATAGAATTCTATTTAGTGGAATTATAGTTTATTAAACACAGAGAAAGTAGGGTAGGAAACTGAAAGTCTTAAATATTTTTTTAAGTGATCAGAGAAGAGGTAGTGGTAGCAGATCTTAGCTATGAAGAAGAAATAAGAGATTTACTGAACACAATAAAATAAAAAAAAGAAGACATGGGAATAGGAAAATTTAATTATTTGTGGGGAAAGAGCATGTTGAAGGGGTAATAAAGAGGACTGAGAACCAAGATTTGGACAAACCAGCAACTGTAAGATCAAAACAGTTCAAATCTGAATATAATTGAATCCCATCTAAGACAAATCAAGGCTAATAAAAAGGTACAGAAGGAAGCAATTAATGTTAAAATAAAATGATACATGTGTACATGTATTTTTAATCTATCTGGGTAGTAAGTACATACACACCTACATACACATCCCTCCACGTACATGCACACAAAATCATACATAAGGAAAAAAGTAAAAAGTAATAATATATGATGGAATGATATTTGAAAAAGAATTTTTAAATACTTAATTTTTTAAAAAATTTAATTATTTAAAATTTTATTATTTAAAAAATTTAAATAGCTTAAAATGTGAGATAAAGAAAAATGAAACGAGGAAAGAAAAATAATAAAGAATAAAAAATGAAAATCCTGCTGAGAAATAAAGGGCTTATTTTCACTGAGGCAGTGAAAACTGTTGGTTGGGATGGATGTTCATTCTTGGTATTTGTTTTTAGCTTTCTAACCCTTGGGTCAAGGATTGAGGGTTATTTAGCACCACACCTTTGTGATCCTCTCTTAGCTGCCAACCTTTGTAATTAGGAGGTAAAGCTGATTGTAGATCTCAGCTTCCAATCTCCCAGTACCCAGTAGGGTAGCACAATTTGGGTGTGAACAAATTGTGTGTTTCTGTGGTCAGGGAGTCACAGAGTTCTAAATTGGGGATTCCACTGGCTGGGGTTTACTTTAGACAGCAGTTTGGAACTCAGTGGATAGGTGTTTGAGAATTGCTCTACACTACCTATTGGAGGGGGGATGCTGGTCTCTGCAGGATATCTGAAACTAGGATTTCTGGGAAAAGCCAGTGTTAGGGCATAGGGACAAAATCTCTGCAGGACTCACCCTCATCTCTATGATATGAAATACTGTATCTGTCCTGGAGTGCAGATACTCCCATGTGTCTACTGTAATACCAGCAACAGTGGGAAGTTTTTCCCTTGGGATCCAGAGCCTGAATGGTGCAGGTGCCTATTTCAGTCTCTCCAATTCAGGTGCCTTCTGGGAATTTTTGGTTAGCTGCAGGGTTCCTAATCTCCTATCCCCAGTAGCAGAGTGGTGTGATGTGGGGGGCTTTTGCAGATGGTGGAAGTATGTGGGCACTGCATAAGCATGCACTTTCCTGACCACAGAACCACGGAGGGGGTCACTTTCTCTGGTAGTGTCAGCGCACATTTTCTTGGCCACAAGCATACAGTGGACTATCATCATCGCTGGTTGCATGAGCACTTTTCTGGTAACAGGAACTCAGTGGTGGGTTGCTTTCTGGGTTAATACAATCACAACAGGTGGCCACCTTCACTGGTAGGGCAAGTGCACCTTTCCCGTGTCCAGACTGTTTCTCCACCTGTGGGAGTTATTTTTTTATTTGTTTTCACTGCTTTACTTCCCCTACCAACTCAGTGTGCATTAAATTCAGCCTTCCTTTCTAATCCACAGGGTTTCCCAAGTCAATTCTTATTTATTTTTTCTTATCTCCTGACCACACCATCTCCTTTATCTGTGCTGCCCTCCCCTTCACTACAGCCCAAAGCTGACACTTCTCTAATATTTTCTTACATTCCTGTTTCTGACTTTTGTGACTGTATAGATTTTTCTTGATAGTTCAATATTAAATTTCAGTGAGTTACCCAACTAAGAAGCCATCTTCCCACTTTTTTAAGTCCAGTGTTGAGGAACTTCCTCTAGTTCCGGTCCACCAACTTGGGGCCGGTCTCATAATCTTGTAAGAAGGATTTCAGATGAGTCACACAGAAGAGCAAGCAGGAGATTATTTGGGACAACGAGAATAACAGAGATAAACAGAGAGCCCAGATGATGTGTGTCCTAGACTATCTCTGAAGAGAGTGATGTAGCCCTTACAGAATTAGGAGCTTTTAAGTGGTTTGAATTTCTTTGTACTTATTCTGTTCTCTTGAATTTCCTTAAGCGTTTATTGTACCTTCCTATAGCCTTTAGAAAATGCTTTGTGTGAGGGTTATCAGTGATAACCACCCACAGGGATGGTTGTGACATCATTTTGGTGACAAGGCAGTTTCCTGGTAATCTGGTCTCAAAGAATAATGATGAATTGGTCTGGAACTGGTAGTTCCTTAAAGGATTATGATCAACAATGGCTGGGGGAGGCTCTGAGGTAATATACCCCATTTTAGTGAAGTTTTTCTGTTTCAATAACATTCTCCATGATTTCAAGTAATAGTTTCCTTAAGTGATTACACTAATCTATGGGTAGGGAAAGTTGGACATGTTGGTTCCCATTTTCCAGATGCTTTACCTAAAAATTATTTGCAGAACTTTTAATATAAGAGAAGGAAAAAATAGAAAAACTTTGCATTAAAAAAGAACCTTGGGGAAAAAAAAAAAAAAAGAACCTTGGGGCTGGAGCAGTGGCTCGGTGGTTACAGCGCATGATTGACATGCACGAGTACACAGGTTCAAACCCCAGCACCCACGTACACAATTAAGTGTCAGAGCAACAAAAGCCATGTGCAAAACTAAATAAAAATTCATTCTCTCTGTCTATCTCTCACTGTCCTTATCTAAAAAAAAACAAAAAACAAAAAAAACCAACCTTAAGGAAATGCCAGAATATGGTATGGTTCTGGTTTTGTATTGTGAACCAATAACAATGTCTTGTATTTTTAGTTTTTTGTCAACTCAAGACTAGCACTGATAAAAATAAAAGGTGCATATCTTCTTTTAAATTGGCCCTTTGTCTACAAGAAGACTGAATCAAAACACAGACATGAAGAAACTATTACTATGCAGTGATGTCTGATGAATTCTCTAATATAAGATATACTCCAGTACCACATTTGAACATACTGAAGTCAATTGTCAAAAATGAGTTAGGCAGGCTCAACCATCCCAGCATGTGTGGACAGCAGGTTGCTAAGATAACCAATGAGATTCAAAAACATCCTAAATGCCAAGGATTTTGCTACAGAATTTTAAAGAAAAAATAATTTTAGATATCTTTCTCAATGTTAGGTTTTTAACTACATTACATGTAGTACAAATTAGTCTAATCAATTATTCAATATTGAATTTATTTTGCATTTTAATACATGTTGATATTGAGAAGAAAACAGGTTTTGGTCAATATCCTGGTGAAAAGTTTAATGTTTATCTGACTCTATAGATGAATAAATTATTTAAGGTTGGTTATCTCTGATAAAGAAAATTTTCATAATATTTCATTCTATGATATATGTGATAGTAAACATAATTCAGACATATTTATATTGATTACCAATAATTATTCATGAATTTGTTGTCCTTCCATATTCCAAAGTCCTAGAATATACCTGATGATGAAATTTACTTCACAGTCATTCAATGAATGGTTTTAAGAAAATGCTTCAACATCTTCCTATTTAATGTTATACTGAAAGATAGATACATCAGTTGCAAGTGTACAAGATTTTCTATGTCAAACATCTCTTAAGTGATATTTCTATTAATTTATCTTAAATATGATTCCAAAGAGCTTTGCTCAATATAACACATTTAGGTAAAGTTTCTAACGCAACCTTGCTTTCTAAAAAATGAAAAATGTTTATCTGTATATGGTGATGGTGGACAAAATGTGTTTCAGACATGTAACAAAAGAGTGAAGGATAAAGAATTGGTAGTATGTTTTTCTTTCCCAGATTTCCTCATTATATTTCATTGTGATGTGAAGGTGTTTTAACTTTTTGAGAATATGATCACTTTTACACCACTTGGGTTGCATGTCAGACCCTGAGAGCTGTCACTTAACAGTACAGAGCAGTCATCACATAATTCCCATCTGGGTACATGAGCAAACGCTGAGATGGCACTAAAGCTTAAGAGTACATGTTTAAATAAGAAGGCCAGTTAAGTCTTTAAATACTTGATCAGACTAGAGGTTATTAAAATGGTGTGATCTAGATAGCAAGAGAATATTAACCCAACTAAAGTTGTTTTTTTTTTTTTCAAAGAGAGAGGGTCAGTGAGAAAGAATCGATGTTATTTAGTTTTTCATTTGATTTTCATTGCTCTGACATTTTGTTATGTAATGTGGTCCTGGGTTTTGAATCCACATCCATATGCATCCCAGGTAAGCACTATAACTCCTGAGCCACCACTCCATTCCCCCCAACCAAAGTGTTGTTGGTTTTTTGTTTATTTGTTTGTTTTTATTTTAAGAAAGAGGGACAGTGAAAGAGAGAGAGAAGCCATTTTTATTTAGCTTTTCATGTGACTTTCATTCCTTCAACACTTTGCTGTGTACGTGGTGCAGGGGTTTGAACTCGCGTACTTGTGTATGACAGGCAAGTTCAGTAACCCCCAAGGCACCACAGAGCCACCCCAACCAAAGTTTTAATGTGAGAGAAATAGAGATTTTCAACTCAAATTGCACTACCTCTCCATGCACAGCTCACTGAAGGCCTAGGTTTGATTCCTGGCCAACACTGACCTTTTTAGAGAATAATCACCTACGGAGCAATCTCAGGTTGTTATCTGCCTATTAACAAACACTTTCTTTGGAAAGCTGTGCAATAAAAAAATGACAAGTATGTACACTGCAGTAGGTTCATATAAAATTACGGACCAATCCTACCCCAGTATGGTCTTGTTTAAACCTGATTACATCTGCAAAGGCCCTGTTGTCAGATAAGATCATATTAATAGGTGTCAAGGATCAGGACTGAAACATATTTTGGTGGAAGGGGTAAGACATGATTTAACCTGCAACAGTTCTGAGAAGGAAGATGAAAATGAAGGTTGTATACTTAGGCTTCTCCCTCAGTCTCATCCTGTAAAACCCTAGAATATGTTGCATACAATTCTGGAAATTTCTCAACCAAAGCTGAGTTAACCATTGAAAATCTTCAGAATAAAACACAAAATAATCTAGAAAGTAGATTTGACTAGTAAGGAAATTTAGCTAAAGTAATTAGAATAGACCAAGCAAAATCAATACGGAAAGAGTGAGAAGTTTGATGTGTTTGAAAAACAGTAGAGTGAGATGCTATTAAGAAAGGATTAAAAGTAGAAGATGCAAAGGAATAAAGTAAAAAAGATTATTTATGAAGAGTACCAGGGGATTGGTCAGTTGAATAGTTCTAAGGATGGTCAGACAGAGGAAGTGGCCAGAGTATCATTTTTCAGCCATTATGAATGGGAAACACGGCACTCATTATGGCTCAGCAAGATGAAGACATTTACCAATTCCTTACATTTACAGAACACATTTACAGAAAGAAGAATCCAAATACCACATAACAGAACCTTCTCCAGCCCTGTCATGCAGGTGTGGGGCTCCGAGGAGCTTCCATCTTCGGGGTGGAGAGCTGAAATAAATACAGTAAGGTGATAAACTCCTGCCCCTCCTCAGGTTACGTCTTCTAGACCTCAGAACACTAGCTCCATATCCTGGTGCCATCATTCACATCATTCGAACAAGGGAAAAGATAATAACATCTACTAAGCAGGTTGTTCTAAAAAGTGAATAAACCCACATAAAACACTTGCAGGAACAAGTGATTTTTCCATAATTCATATCTACCTTATTAGACTTGATCCTCATGTTCAAAGTCTATCATGGTTTTCTTTATAGTGACCACGTAGTCATTTCTTTCCTATATCAATCAAACAACATGTTCATACATACTATGTCAACCAATAGAACCACCATGTGCCCAGTGCAGAGCACACAGAAACTTCTTTATTTTTTATTTATTTAAAGTGACATATAATTGATGATATGGTTTGAATGCTTCCCTCAAAACTTCATGCATCAGAATCTTAATCCTTGAATTCCTATGCTAATGGTATTTGCAGGTGGGGCTTTGGAGAGGTAATCAGGCTTAGATGAGGTCACAAGGGTAGGACTCCTGTATTTAGTGTTTACAAGCACAGGAAGAGGCTTGAGCAAGCTTGCATTTCTCAGGATGTGATACCCTCCACCAAGCTATGACACACCAAATCCCTGCACCATGCTCTTGGATTTCCCAGGTTCCAGGACTGTGAGCCAAATAAACTTCTATTCTATGTAAGTTACCTAGACTCAGGTATTTTATTATGAAAACTGAAAACAAATTAATAAAATTGGCAATAATTATATATCTAAGGTATAAAAACTGATGACTTCATATACATATACATTGTGAAAATAGTCATCATAATCAAGCTAATTAACAATGAGCCTTCTCCATCTTAGGTTCATGATCATTTCCTACCTTTCTGCCATGAGGCTAATTTCAACTGTTTTGGCTTCTGCTTCAACATAACTTTAAAGTATGTTTCCTTTCTGTTGGAAAATTACTCATCTCATTTCAACAAATAATGCAATGTGAGGAATCTTTTGTAAATGATTTTCCTGAAGGAATTAACTTAGTTAAGTACACTCAAAGGGTCTGAAGTCATTAAGGCAGGGCCAGCTGTCTACCCCCAGAATACTTCTAGAGACTGATCTTTCCATAGTGCACTGAGCACACACATGGAAAGGTACACCGGAATACATACTATGAAAGTTGTCAATATCCAGATGGAGTCATTTGCACCAAGCCCAAAGAAAATTGAATTAGGAAGTTAAAAAGGTAGGCCCAAAACCTCTCAACAGAGGACATTGATCAGACCAATGAATACATGAGAAAGTAATCAGAGAAATGCAAATGAAAACTACATTAACATATCACCTCACACCAGTCAGATTGGCAAAAATGAAGAAAATAAACTATAATAGATGCTGGAGGGGCAGTGGAGTGACAGGTACATTAACACACTGTTGGTGGAGCTGCAGACTGGTACAGCCCCTCTGGAAAGCAGTGTGGAGAATCCTCAAAAAAGTAGGGATGAGCCCACCATACAACCCTGCTATTCTTCTCCTGGGTATTTTTCCAGGGGATTTAGAATCAGCACATTATAGTGACACAGCTATATCTATGTTCATAACAGCTCAATGTACTATTGTTAGACTATAGAAACAACCCAGATGTCCCTCACTGGATGAATGGATCCAAAAACTGTGGTACATATATACCATGGAGTTTTACTCAGCAATTAGAAATAATGATGTTGCAGCCTTTGAAGGTAAATGGATGGCTATGGAAGAAATTATGCTGAGTAAGATCAGCATAACCCAGAGAACCAAGGGTTGAATGTCTTCACTCATCTGTGGAAGCTGGAGCTAGACCCTTGCCATTGAGAAAGGAGATCAATTCTCATGATTTAAATTCAGAAAAGTTGTAATGACATACAACCTAAGGCATTTGTAGAGATGTTTTGGGAAGGAGGGAGGGGGAGGGATAAGGATGGGTAATAGAGGGTCTTGGGGAGTAATCAATATTCAGAACTTATATATATTATACTTTTCATTAGAAGTATGTTTGATTGTTCAACAAATAAATTTCTTAATTAAAAAAAAGAGAAAAAAAGGGTGGACCCTCATGTACACATTCCCAGGATAAGAACTTTTCCAAAGATTCCCTGAAGGGCTCCTATGCTTGCAGGCCTATAACCAAAGTTTTGCCAGACTTTCATAAGGTCAACTACACAATGTGTCTTGCACACTGTTTCCACAAATGAACTGACATCATCAACTTCTGCCATTAAGTCCATGTAACCAAAGTTCTCTTTGTTCCAACACAAATTATATGTGCTTCTCTCTTTTGCCTTTTAAAAACTTCCTCTTAACCACCTGGGATATGTCTATGATACATGATAATATTCCAGCTTATTACCCTATGCCACTCCTCAACAAACTCAGTATTCTTAGTCTCTCTGTTTATTATTTAGTTTGACAACAACCTGGAAAGAAAGTGTGAGGGAGAACACACTGTCCCTGCAGAGAAAAAAATTAAGTCAGGGACAACAATTCTCTTCCTTATATGCAGATAGCCATTACAGTACTAGATAGTACAAGCTTTATATTTGATTCTTAATTTTCCATTTGTCCATTGGTGCTGCTACGACAAAATGCCTGACATTGGGTGATTAGTCGAAGGAGCTCAGGAGTTCAGACAAGTCAAGGCAACACTGCAAGGCTCTATTTCAGAACAAACATGGACAGAAGTTTCTCACAGTTCTGAAGGCTGGGAAGTTCAGCATAGGCAGGTTCAGCTGCTGGCAAGAGCTCACCTTCCAAAGGAGCAGGGACACCACATTCAGCAGAAAAGTGCGAGAGCTCCCGACTGCTGGCTGGAGTCTCTTCTCTAAGGGCCTTCACTCTGCCCCCTGGAAGCCTCTCTCCTTCCTCCTAGGGAGTGCATTAGCTCGTTCCTCACCACACCTGGATTTCGGAGGCACACATTTGACCAACAGCAAGAAGAAGACTCCACGTGCGCCTATTTGAGGGATCTGGAGTAATTGGCAGGTGATACCAATGCAAATCGTCTAGAGCCTGTGTCAACACCCTGTTTTTCAAGCTTAACAGCTTAACAGCTGATAAAATGCAGTGAAGATCAGTCCCCACCATGAAATAATTTCTTGGAGACGAAGCTTACTTTCTACTTCTGCCTTCTTTGAAAAGGGAAAGAGAAACTATGAATAAAATTAGAATTACCTCTCAGACTTTTAACACTTTCCAACAAGTAAAATTCCTTTTAAGAACTCAAATAGCATGAATACATTTGCTTTACATTTTTCTCAAATCCTTGAAAAACAATAACATGAATTTGGTTGCATAAAACTGTGATCAATTTCAATGAAACTAGAAATAGAACAATACAGTTAATTCTAATTCTCTGTATAGAATAATGGAAGTCTGCTGACTTCTGAAATGCTGCAATGATTTATGCATAAAATGAATTGGAGCAAACTAAATATATTTCAGCAAAGCACACCAAAAAAAGATTAATATTTCCCTAAATTTTCTAAATCTCTCTAGATTTTTTCTAAATGACTAAAATACTTTACCATTTTTTGTAAGGTTCTGCAATTTAAAAGACTTTATTTGTTTAGTAAATTCCCTTTCCTCTTTTTTCCACATGTTTTACTTTCCTTTCCCAATCTAATTCATGTGGAGAACCAGGTATATATCTTTCCATATTTTTGTCAAGGATGAAAAAAATAATAAACGAATGCATACATATCCACATATATGCACATGCATATGCTGCATTTATAAGCCCTCAATTAGATAATGTAATTTCATGTAGAGGTGAGATTCACCCCTAAAATAGGAGTCCTGCCAACCCTTAATTTTAGTCTTCATTTTTTCAAACTAATTCATGGACAAAGTGAATAAAAGATTACATAGTACTGAATTTATAATGAAAAACAGCTTTTCTTGTCCCACTCTTCCCTAATCTCCAAGTGTGCTGGCCCAAAGCAACTTTTATCTGTACTTTACCTCCAAATTTCCATGCTTATATTATTTCTTTTTTTAAAAGAGTTGAGTATAAAGTAACAATATGATATGCATTTGATCCTAATCAAGAATCATACCCACATTGCCTACACCCCAGTCTCTTGATTCATCTCTATTTCCCCCCTAACAGTTATAAATGTCCTTATATCTGTGTATTTATGTATCTGTGTATATGTATATATAAGCAATGTGGTATGAATGTATTTGCATATCTTGTAGTTTCCTGGATTTTGTTTTTTTTCAGAGTTTCTAACTGCCTTTCTTTTTTCTGTTTTTACCCTCTTTTTTCTGGTTCACCTTCTGTCTCATCCATTCTTCCCCCTTCCTTCCTTCCCTCCTTCTTCCTTCCTATCTGTCTTTCCTTCTAACCCACAATTTTGTCCAACCACCCCCAACAAATCTGCTAGTATTATGTTCACTACTTCTTTTCCCACATCCTGAGATTCTCTAACTTTTATTCTAATCAAGTCTTTGGGTCATTAGTGTTGATGCATAGTTACCCTTCCTGAAACTTTCTTTCATCTCCCTCTTAGATTTGATCTATTGTTTTCTAAATTTTTCTTTTTTCTCTTCCTCTTATTTATTTTTCAGCAGTGCGTCCTCAAGTAGTTTCCTACAAAAGAGTGCTTGGAACTTAAATTCAAACATTCAGCTCCCTGAAAATATCTCTCACACCTTATTAATTGCCTGGCTGGTTGGCGAATTCTCAGTGGAATATTATTTCCCTTGTATTTGTGAATGCTTTGCTCCATGTATTGTAGCATGTAGTTTAAATGCTGAAACACCAGATGCTCTCTTATTCTCATTTGGGTTCAGTCAACCTCTTTTACCTCCTTTGAAGTTTTAGTCAGTGCTTTCAAATTACAATTTAGGAGAAAGGAGGAACATGGCGCCCACACCATCAGCAGCTATCCCCAGACACTCCTGAGCAAAAGTTTGCACTGCAGGAATTGAACGTGATATCCAATAGTAGGACCAAGCTTACTGTGTGAGGGAAGTTTGTCCTCCCTAATTTGTTAATACCAAAGGAAAAGAGCTCTGCATTAACGAATTTAAACAGTGAGTTTGTCACACCCGCTCCAATGGCTGCCAGCTTCACAGAGGGGGGTGTGTGAGCGGGGAGTTATCCTGGTGGGGAGGAAGCAGGGCATAAGTAATTTAACTTGGACACAGCTGGGAATGCCCAAACAGACTCCTGCACTCACAGTTTGTAACAGCTGATTCTCCAGCCCTGGGCAAGATTTAATCGCTCGTAATAGTGAACCTACAGATGTTCCTTCATGCAATTTAGTCGACCAGCTCTGCCGCCATCTTGAGGTTTCCCTGAGGGCGGGGCTGGTCACTCCTTTGTCAAAAGTGATACCAGACCCGTCATTTACGCACAGATTAGGGATCTCAGTCTCAATGAACAGAGAAGTAGATCTAAGCACTCTGTGTTCTGGCCTCTGCCCAGGGGGTTCTGTAGGACTGCGAATCATCTCTCCAGCTTGCAGGACATGCAAGTGGTGGCCTCCTGACTGCCCTCTTACACGCCCAAAAAGGAGTCCTCTGTGACCAGAGCTCAGCTCAGTAGGGCATATTTACCCAAGGTGGCTGCTTGATGCAGTTACTCCTAAAGCTGTTTGTAACTCTCCAACAACACAGGGGCTAGCACCAGCCTCAGAAACCTTTGAACTAAAGAGGCAGCCTAGACTCACTTTCAGCCTCTGGTTTCTGTGCATAGCCAAGACTCC
>PVKS010009337.1:0-64376 GCA_004027875.1 Aplodontia rufa
TCTTCTTCTTCTTCTTCTTCTTCTTCTTCTTCTTCTTCTTCTTCTTCTTCTTCTTCTTCTTCTTCTTCTTCTTTTTCTTCTTCTTGAGAGGGACAGTGAGAGAGATAGAGAGAAAGAATCAGTTTTATTAGTTTTTCTTATGCTCTTCATTGATCTGACACTTTGTTGTGCACATGGTGCTGGGGTTTGAACGCGGGTCCTTGTGCTTGCCAGGCAAGGTTGAAAACACTGAGCCACCACTCCAGCCCCTGTGTTTCTTCTTTTGAAGAGTGTCTGTTGAGTTCTTTTGCCCAGGGTTTTTGAGTTTTTTTATAGACTCTGGATATTAATCTGCTATCACAGAACAGCTGACAAAGATCTTCCCCAGTCTCTAGGCTCTCTTTTCACTCTTGTTTCCTTTGCCATGCAGAATTTTTGAAAAAATTTGATGCCATATGGGGCTGGAGCGGTGGCTCGGGGGTTGCGGTGCTTGCCTGGTATGCTCAGGTACAGGGGTTTGAACCCCAGCACCCACATACACAACTAAGTGTCAGAGCAATGAAAGCCATGTGAAAAACTCAATAAAAGTTGATTCTCTCTGTCTCTCTCTCTGTACTTCTCTCTTTAAAAAAAAAAAAAAACAAAACCATTTAACGCCATATCACTTACTGATGCTTGGTTTTATTTCTTGAGCATTAGGGGTCTCGTGAGGAAGTCGGTGCCTGGACCAATATGCTGGGGTTGACCTGATGTTTCCTTCTAGCAGTTGCAAAGTTTCTGGTCTAATTGCCAAGTCTGATCCATTTTGCTTTGACTTTTGTGCATGGTGAGAGATGGAGACGGAGATTCATTCTTCAGTTTTCCCAGCACCATTTTGAAGCTTACTTTTTAATAAAATATATGTAAGATGAGAATTTTCCATTTTCGGCATTCTAAGTGTATAGCTTGGCAGCATTAAGTGCGCCTACATAGCTGCACAACATCCCTACCATCCATCCATTTCTGTCTTGTATAGAGAAAAAATTCAGCTATGATGTCCCTGTCCCAAGCGGGATGTATGGGGGGCTAGAAGAGAAATAGGGAAGGAGTGGGGCGGTGGGGGGAAGCCTTCTGGGAGGGTGGGTGGGACTGGCAAGTCTGAGAGCCTGGGGAGGAACTAGGAGGAACCAAGGAATCTGGCTAGAATGAGAGGGGTTTGGGGCACTGGGTGATGTTGGGATGGGTGGGAAATGGGTGGCACAGGCCACCTCAAAAAGTCACAACCTCTCTAAGACAAAATCCCCTAACTCCCTTTTCATGTCCCTCTGCTGCGGCAGGCCCTGAGATCTGATCTGATCATTGGGTTAGAATAGCTTGAACCCTCTCTGGCTGTTGGTGTGGACTCTCCCCCGACTGTGGTCAGCGCTGGCCTCCCACTGCTCCAGTCCCAAGCTAGAAGGCTTTTGAAAGAGGAGACGTTGGGAGGAATGGAGGGTGAGGAGAGGTGGAGTTGCAGAGGGCTTGGAAAAGAGTAGGAGCTCCAGGGCCACATGGGAGGGACTGAGAGAGATGTTCCCTCACTTAGCAGTCAAAACTCCCCACTTCATAGAGTTCTCAGCTTCTCTGCAGTTCTCCCAGCCGGACATTGCCTGTTTCAGGGCTGAGTTAGGCGCCTATCTGGAGTCCCTGCCTGCACTTTGGCCCCACTAAATCCACCCTCCACACTCTCCTTGCTTGAAAACTGCCTGTGTCCCCTACTGATGTCCTCAAGGCTAGCACTCATCTTGCCCTCTCCTTCTCTGTCCCTGTGCCGCTGTCTGCCTCTCCCTTGCCTCCCAGCCTCCCCATCCTCCCTCCTCCTGAACACTCAGCCCTTTGCTCCTGCCGCTGCTTCTGCCTGAAGGCTGCTTCCCGCAGCTCTTTACTGCCTCATTCCTGCTCTTCAGCTCTCAGCTGAAATCTCACCTTCTATTCTTCTTGAGCTTTTGGCTAAGGTCAAGTGTAAAATCTCACCTTCTTTCAGGCCTTCTCTACCGCCTGGATAAAGCAGGCGTCTTCTCCTGTCACTGTGAAGCACCCAGCCTGAGCCCATGTTCCTCAGGTCACAGTCACGCACCTGCAATCGTGTGACAGTCATGTGTGCAAACTGCTTGTTCCCACTAGATACGAGCTCCTCTTCTTCATTGTTACATCCCCAGTATCTGCGACAGTCCTAGGGAGGGTGAAGTGCATAAAAAGTGGTCATCATCTAACTATCGATTTACACATCTTGCACACCCAGGGCCAGGATAGCACAATTCACAACAGCCAAGAGGGGGAAGCAATCCAAGTGTTGGATAATAGATTGACAAATTGTGGTGGGTACATGCAACGGAATACTATTCAGCCATCAAAAGAAAATACATCCTGTCCCTTGCTGCACTATGAATAAACCCGGAGGATATTCTTTTTTATTTATTTTTTCCACATTTTTGTTGGTGCATGATAGTTGTACATAATGATGGGATTTGTTGTTAAATATTTGTATACATGCACAATATAACAATATAATATGGTCAATATCATTCCCCAGCACTTCGCCCCTTGGTCCCTTTCTTCTACAGTCACCCTTTGATTTTCATGACATCTCCCCCACCTTTCTTTTCCTTTTTCCTCATTACTTCCACAATAAGAGAAAAATATGACCTTTGACCTTGTGAATTTGACTGATTTTGTTTAACATGATGGCCTCTAGTTCCATCCATTTTTTTTTTTGCAAATGACATAATTTCATTTTTCTTTATGGCTGATTAAAACTCCATTGTGTACGTATTCCCTATTGTCTTCGTTCATCTGTTGATGGACAAGTAGGCTGGTTCCATAGTTTGGTTATTGTGAATCGTGCTGCTATAAACATGGTATGTATGTATCACTGTAGTGTGATGACTTCAGTTCTTTAGGATAAATACCAAGGAGTGGTAGGGCTGGGTCATGAGGATATTATTCTAGGTAAAATAAGCCAGTTAAAAAAGACAAATATACGATTTCACTTATGTGTGGCACATAGAGTAGTCAAATCCAAAATAACAGGAAGTAGAATGGTGGTTGCCCGGGGCTGGGGAGGGGGAAATGGGAGCTATTTAATGAGTATAGAGTTTCAGTTTTGCAAGATTAAAAGTTCTGGAGGTTGGTTGTACAGTATGTGAATACACTTAACCCTACTGCACCATATACTTAGAGATGGTTGAGATGGTGAATTTTACAGTAGGTTTATTTCACTCCTATTAAAAAACACGATTTGGGGCTGGACTGGTGGCTCAGCAGTTGGGGCGGTTGCCTGGCATGAGCAAGGTCCCGGGTTCGAACTCCAGCACCACGTACGCAACAAAGTGTCGGAGCAACGAAAGCCACGTGAAAAACTAAATACAGTTGATTCTCTCTCCCACTGTCACTCTCTCTCTTTAAAAATAAATCAATAAATAAAAAAAACCACGATTCACAATTCATGATTGAATGTATTCTGCTGGTGGATTGTTCATTTTAATGTTTTGCTTTCCCACACAGTGAAATATTATTCAACCATAAAAAGAAACGAAGCAGTGATACTTGCTGCAAGATGGATGACGTTTGAAAGCGTTATTCTAGGAGAAAGAAGCCAGTCACAAAATTCCACACAGTGTATGATTCCATTTATGTAAAATTCCAAAATAGGCAAACCATAGAGACAGATCGTAGATCTGTGGTTACTGAGGCTGGAGAGGGTGGTGGAATTAGGAACTGAGTGACAGCTAATAGGTACAGGGCTGTTGTCTAGGGTGATGAGAATGTTCTGGAATTATAAATGATATTTGCACAATTTTGTGGATATACTAAAAACTACTGAATTACATTCATAAAATTTATTTAATATATGTTAATGATATCATATTAAAAAAATGGATTGTGAACTGGGCTTGGTGGTACATACCTATAATCTTAGCAACTCTGGAAGCTGAGGGGGGAGGATCATGATTCAAGACCAGCCTGGGCAACATTGGGAGACCTAGTCTCAAAAAAACCTGAAGAACAAAAACAAAAAATCCAAACAAATTGTGTTTTCTGATTCTCCTGAGAAATTGAAGAGATTTAGTGTCTTAGCTTGGAGTCCTCTTGAAAGCAACATCTGAGTAAGGTGTTGTGGGTAGGGAGTTGACCTGGTAGGCCAGGCCCAGTGGCACATACCTGTGATCCCAGTGACTCAGGAGGCTGTGGCGGGAGGATCGCAAGTTTGAGGCCACTCTTCTTGAAGGATCGCATAGCTATGCATGCAAATCTAGGTTCAAATTAGTTTTTCTTTCTCTTTGTAAATATTTTATTTTCTTCTGGCTTCTAATGTTGTCAATAAGTATTCTGATATCAGATTCTTGCTCCGTGTTTTCAGATAATCTACTTTTTTCCTCTGGCATTAAGTTTTTTTTTTTTTTTTTTTAAAGAAAGAATGGACAGTATGAGAGAGAGACAGAAAGAGAGAAGCAATTTTTTTTTTCATTTTTCATGTGACTTTCATTCCTCCAACATTTTGTTGTGTGCGTGGGTGCTGGGGTTTGAACTCTCGTGCTGGTGCATGCCGTGCAAGCACCGTAACTGCTGAGCCACCGCTCCAGCCCAAGATTTTTTTTTCTTAATCCTTGATGTTCTTAAGTTTTACTAAAATGAGAAAGTAGGAACGGAATTTTTTGGTTTTTTGTTCATCATGCTTACCGTGTGATGAGATTTTTTTTCAATCTAAGATTTATGCTTTTTTAAAAAAAATTCTGGAAAGTCCTCAGTGGAATTAATTTTTCCTTCCTTCCTTCCTTCCTTCCTTCCTTCCTTCCTTCCTTCCTTCCTTCCTTTGTTCAGTACTGAGGATTGAACCCAGGGGCACTTAACCTCTGAGCCAAATCCCCAGCTCTTTTTATATTTTATTTATTTATTTATTTATTTATTTATTTATTTTTAAGAGAGAGGGACAACAAGAGAGAGAGAGAGAGAGAGAGGGAGAATCAATTTTATTTAGATTTTCATGTGGCTTTTGGTGCTGAGACTTCGTTGTGTAGGTGGTGCTGGGGTTTGAACTTGTGTACTTGAGCATGCCAGGCGAGTGCCGTAACTGCTGAGCCACCGATCCAGCCCCTGTTTCTATATTTTATTTTTAGACAGGGTCTTGTTAAGTTGCTTAGGGCCTCGATAAATTGCTGAGGCTGGCTTTGAACTTGAGATCCTCCTGCCTCAGCCTCCCAAGCCCCTGAGGATTACAGGCTTGTGCTACCACACCTGGCTTAGTCCATCTTTTGAAGTTTTATTTTTAAATGTAATTTTAATTTCTGAATTTCTAATGGAATCTTTGTCACTTGTCCTGTTCTTACTTTATTACTTCCTCCTCTTGTTGCAGTTTTGCCACCTCTTTATACCTGTAATCCCCTGGGATTACAGGTGTGTGTCACTAGGCTCAGCCTCAGTCATTGTTTCTACCTATCTGTTCTAGATAGATGTATTTCTATTTTTCTTGTACCTAATTTCCCCCTGTATTTTTCATCTCTTGATATTGCAGTGCTGAGTTCTTGGTGATTTCCTTAATTCAAATTTCCAGTTCATTTTTCCTCTCTTCAACTGTATTCAGTAGTCAGATGTTTAGTACATCTTTTTTTCATTTTTTTAAACCCAGGAGTGCTTAAGCCCTGAACCACACCCTCAGCCCATTTTTCATATTTTTATTTTGAGGGACTTCACTAAGTTGCTTAGGGCCTTCCTAAATTTCTGAGGCTGGCTTTGAACTTGCAATCCTCCTGCCTCAGCCTCCCGAGCTCTTGAGGATCACAAGCTTGTGCCACCACATCTGGCTTAGTCCATCTTTTGAGTTTTTAGTTTTTACTGTAATTTTAACTACTGAATTTCTAATGGCATTTTTGTCATTTGTCCTGTTCTTATTTCATTACTTCCTTCTCTTGTTCCACAGTTGCCATTCCCTTTATATTTCTTTAAGGGCTTTAAAGATAACTTGTTTTCACAGTTGCCTAAAAATTCCGGCTCTCAGCAATCAGTTCTTCAGTACTGGGTTTGTTTGCTTGCATGGTCCTGGTAGAACTCAAGGCCACCTGCTAGTGGTCTCAGCTTGGTCTGTATAGGGCCAAGTTCCCAACAAGGGTTTTCTCCAAAAGTGTCTACTGTGGTCACCACCTCATGTGAATGACGTATTTCTGGAATAGTGCCTGTGAGGTTGGTGGCTCTGTTTGAGGGCACAACCACAGGCATGTGGCTTGGTTTTTGCCATGGCTTTGAAGGGCAGATCCAGCTGCTGTAGTTTATGTTCACCGACTGGCAGCACAGTTCCCAGTGCCAGCCCTGCTCTACCCTAGCCCTGCTTAGCATCTATGCCGCAGTGCACGTCCGGTAAGTTCAGCCCTATTCTCTGCCCAGCCCTATAGACTGCCTGCCTCAGCCGCTTCTCTCCCCAGAGGCTCCAGTCTCTTTTCTTTTATGAAGTCTCCACCTCTTGTCTATAAGCATGTCCCTCTCTTGTTATTTTTTTTTTTTCAGTACTGGGGATTGAAACCAGGGGTGCTCTACCCATGAGCTACACCCCCGGTCCTTTTTAAAAAAATTTTTATATAAAGAGAGAGAGAGAGGGACAGTGAGAGAGAAAAAGAGAGAAGCAATTTTGTTTCGTTTTTCATGTGGCTTTTGTTGCTCTGACATGTCATGATGCTGACATGTGATGCTGGGGTTTGAACCCAGATTCTTGTGCATGCCAGGCAAACGCCGTAACCACTGTGCCACCACTCCAGCCCCCTTTTTAATTTTTTAAAATTTTGACACAGGATCTAGCTAAGTTGCCCAGGCTGGCCTAGAACTTGTGATCTTTCTGCCACATTCTCCTGAGTAGCTGGGATTACAGGTGTGCACCACTGCATACACTTTCTTGTTATTAATCACACTTGCGTGATTATTAATTTCTAAGACTTTTGTATCTATATATGTGAAGCATAAGGAGATGATTTCAACCATTTTATTTTTATTTATTTTTTAAAAAATAATGCTCTACAAGTTTTTTCTTTTTTTTCCTTTGGTTTTTTTTTTTTTTTTTTTTTTTTTTTTTTAAGAGAGAGGGACAGTGAGCAAGACAAGAGAAAGAAAGAAACAACTTTATTTAGTTTTTCACATGGCCTTAGTTGCTCCAACACTCAGTTGCATACATGGTGCTGGGTTTGAACCCGGGTCGTCGTGCTTGCCAGGCAAGCGCCGAAACCACTGAGCCACCGCTCCAGCCCCAATTTCAACCATTTTAACTGAAGCAGTGTGACTTTTCTACATGTGGTTTTGTTCCAAAGGGAGATCTGTGTAAATGCACACCCGCCACGGCTGCGTGATCTCCCTCAGCTGGTATTACAACTACTCACGTCAGGCTTGTGTAGACCTGCTGGGATCAAGGTGAAAAAAAACCTCTTGTTTTACTGTTTTTTGAGGTGCTGGGGATCAAACCCAGGGCCTTGTGCATGCTAGGCGAGGCCTCATTTAGTGTATCTGGTGGGGTTTGTTTTGTTGATACCCCACCCCCCCCTCCGCCAAGGACACCTGAAACTACAGATAGTACTAAATTCTATAAATACTATAGTTTTTATACATGCACGACTATGATAAAGTTTAATTTATAAGTTAGGCACAGTGTGTTAGTAAGCTTTTTGTGTTGCTGACCAAAATAACCTGAGAAGAACAATTTGGAGAAGGAAAAAATTTATCTTGGCTCACAGCGTTAGAGGTCTCGGTCAGTGCTTGGCCAACTCATTGCTGAGGGCCTGAGGCGAGGCCGAACATCCCGCAGAAGGGTGCTGGAGGGGGAAAGAGCCGCTCAGCATGTGGCAGCCAGGAAGCAGAGACAGAGGCGTGGGGACAGAGACTTGGACTAGGGACAGATCTAATCCCCAGGGCCACACTCCCAGTAACCTTCCCTCCAGCCGTGCCCCACTTACCCACAGTTACCACCGTTTGAATGATTAAGCCATCCAATGGATTGAAGCCCTGATGAGGTCAGACACCTCACGATCCAACTGTTCCTTAAAAGCCCCACCTCTGAATCTTGCCGCATGGGGACTACACTTCTAACACATGAGCTTTTAGGGGGACATTCCAGATCCAAGTCATAATGCACGATAAGAGATTAACAGGCCTGGAGCAGTTGTTCAGTGGGTACAACACTTGCCTGGCATGCACAAGGGCACAGGTTTGAACTCCAGTGTCCACAAGGAAGTATCGGAGCAACAAAAGCCACATGAAAAACTAAATAAAGTTGATTCTCTCTTTCTTTCTCTCTCTCACTGTCCCTCTCTTAAAAATTTATTATTAAGTTATTGACAACAATAACTCAGAATAAAACAGCAATTATTTTGATATAGCTTGTAAAATTTATGTTAACATGCTCTTTCTCTCTCTCAGAATATCTTGTACTGTATCTACCCTTCTTCTTGTTGCTGTGGTGTGATGTTTTAGATATGAGGTGCCCCCCAAAAGCCCATGTGTGAGATAATGCAAGAAAGTTTAGAGGTGGATTAATTGGGTTATGAGTGTCTTAACCTAGTCAGTGCATTAATCCCATGATCAGGATTAACGGGGTGGTAGCTGCAGGTAGGCAGGGTGTGGCTGAGGAGCTGAGTCGTTGGGGGCATGCATTTTGTCGGTGGTGAGGGGAATCTCGCTCTCTGCTTCCGGTGCCATCCATGTTCCCAGTTGCTCCTCTGCCACACTCTTCCACCACAATGTCCTGATTCACCTCAGGCCCTAAGGAATGGAGTCAGGTCTCTATGGACTGAGACTTCTGCAACTGTGAGCCCCCAAGTAAACTTTTCCTTCTAAAATCATTCTTATCAGGTCTTTTAGTCACAGCAGTGAAACAGTTGACTAAAACATGTGGGTAACTAAAACCTCAGAGAGCAAAATTGTATATACAACAGAATTGCCAGACATACTGACCTTTGCAAGGGATTTACACGCGTGGACTGTTTCAGTCCTCATGATGGTTCGGGGAGCAGCTACTCTTTTCATGTTCCCATTTTACAGATGAAAAGGACAGAGTCCTGAGTCTGTGAGCGGTGGCTGGGACTGGAGTCCCGAGCTTGCCCCCGCTGCTCTATGTTGTGTGCGTCTGTGTGCACCATGCAGGTACTGCCTTGCACATGGGAGTTGGGGTGTGAAGTCAAACCCTGACTGGTGTGACTGCACAGCCAGGAGTGGAATGGGAAGAAGGACAGAGAGTGGCAGAGCCAAGACCTGGCCGAGTGACGCCTCCTGCCCCGGACCAGCTCTGCTCGCATCCTCCCTGCCTGGCTTTGACACAAGGGCCTGAGGATACAAAGGAGACCTGGTTGCAGTAGGAGCCCAGGCTCTCGCTCTCCCACCCTCTCCTGCCCTCATCCCACCATCAACAGAAATCTGTTCACCGCAGACTGTAGGGTCCAGGGGCTGGCCAGGAAGGAGGGGTGTGTGAGCTCCTCCCTTAGAAGGAAGGGCTCAGACATCACTGTGATGTTTTCAAGTCCAGAAAGACACAGAGATGGAGAGAGAAGAGATACAAGATCCCAGAGCCCAGAGGAGAACAAAAAATACAGAGAGATACAGAAATATGGAGAGCCAAGGCAGCAAGAAACAAAGACAGAGCAGCAGAAACTGGGAGACAGAAGAGAGGTACCCAGAGGGTGTCTGAGAGTAAAACTGCTGGGGGGATGGGACCAGGGGTGAGTCCAAGATGACACAGAAGCATGACAGTACTGGGGGCCTTGGCATCCTCAGGGCCTCTGGTTCAACATAGCCTTAATCCAAGGACTCCTGCCATGCAATGGTGCAGCCCTTCACCAAGCGGTGGGGGTGGGGCTGGAGTAGGTGTCCAGTGCTTGCTCCCCCTGGCCCTGGGCTGCTGGTGTCCCTGGAGCAGGGGACAGGTGCCCAGACTCTCCCTGCCCTCTCCCTGTAGAGGGCCAGCTGGCCCCACCCCCCTGTGCCAGTGTCAGGTTCCGGGTTGTTCCCTGGGGGAACTTTGATCTGGAAAGAATGAGAGTGGCCGATCTGGCTGCAGCCCAGTGCCCGACAGTGTCACTGAGACCTGGCCTGGGCTGCCCCTGCAGCCTTCCCACCCACTAGGATGCTAGGCAGTTACCTAGGGGTCAGGAGACACTGCAGGGGTCTAACCTGCTTCCCTTTCCTCCCTGGTCCTCGTAGATGCCTGTTCACCAGTTCACCCACTCATTTGCTCATTCATTCATCCAATAAGCATTGGCTGATGGGGATGGGGGATGCTGAGTGATAGGGACAGAGGGATGAGGGAGACAAGGTCCTGCCCTTTAAGGAGCCCCTAGGGGGAGGGGCAGCCACACAGCTACACCCTAAACAGAGACAGTGCTCCAGAGAAACACAGGGTCTGTCCTGGGGGAGGGAGGCGGAGCAGGAGAGGTGGCAGGAGGGGGTCAGTGGAGGTAAGCAGGCTACAAAAGGGTGGCTTCCCAGAGGAGGTGGCACTGAAGCTGGGCTCTGAGGATCTGAGGAGCAGGTAGGAATTTGTCAGGCAGTCCAGCTAGTAAAAGAGATGCCTCAGGCAAGGGGACAGGGTAGTCACAGCCACAGAAGTGTGGAAGATTAGTGTGTATATTGGGGTCAGCAGCTGAGAGCAGGGAGTTGGAGAAGAGGAGGGGCCTTGGTCAGGAAGGGTCCTGAATGGCCTTCTAAGTAAGGTATTGTCCTGTTGGCAGAGGAAGCCATGGGTCAAAAGGAGAAGACCTGGCTGGGATAGTTTTGTCAGAGAAAGATGCCTGTGGGGGCTTACAGGAGAGGTGGCTGCCTGGTCACCCCTCCAGGCTTTCCTAAGGAGAGGGACACTGTCCCTTGAAACTTCCCCTCCAAGCTCCTAGTCCCAGTTAGTCTTCAAAATGCTTCTGAGGGAGTCTCGCTTGTCCACGGGCTGTAAAGGCCCAGGCCTCTGCCCAGCCCCCTGCCTTAGCCTGTCCTCCCCACCCCCACTGCCCACTCTGACTGATGCGGCCTTTTGCTGAGCTGAAAGCAGACACTGGCTGTCCTGCGGGGGCCCTGGGGAAGGTCTAGTGAGCCGTAGCCCTGGTGTTCTGGCTCCTCTTGTACTGGAGGCCACTGAGCAAGGCCCTATAAATAATACCTCCCCCAGCCCCTTCTCTAGGAAGGGGGAGGGGAGGCAGGCCCAGGCAGGACTGGAGGGACCAGGGCTTTTGGAGGAACATTGTAAGTGGCGGTTAGAGGCAGAGAAGAGAGAAAGAGCTCAGAGTTTGAGGCCCAGTTTTGCCCTCAAACAATCATGGCTTGCCCCTTGGATCTAGGGTCCTCGGGCTGGGGCAGCCAGGCTGGGCAGGGCAGAAAGACTATGCCTTCAGGAAGTGTTGTTAGCAGAGGAGAGCCCATCCTCCTTCCTCCCATCTCTGGGCAGGTTTCTGGAGGCCCAAGCGTCCAGATCTGAACTGTGGGGTCCACAGGCTGGGGTTGCCCGGTCCCAGAGACCCCTTCCTCAATTCCCAGAAGCCTAGGACAAACTGAGGCAGGGTGCCTGCTTCACCTCTGCTTGCCTGAAGCTTTACACAAGTGCTTTGCTCTTTCTGCACCCCAGTCTCTTCTCAGGATGAGGGTGGGGAGCTGAGTTGAGTCAGTATGGAGGCCTCGTGAGGCCAGGGGGCCAGGCTGGGACTCAAGGGGGAGGATCGTGGAAATGGAAAATGTGAACCCAATAGCCTTATCTGCACTGGAAGCAGCTGTCCCCACCCCATACCCTCTGCAGCCCCTGCCTCTTGGGGGAGGACCATAGGCCTCCATGCAGGAATGGGTGGGCAGCCTGGGCCTCAGTAGAGGCCTGTCGGAAGTTCCTCCCCGACTGGGGTCAAGGGAGCCTAATGTTTGTTGAGGAGGGCAGGAAGCTCCTCCCCAAACCAGGGGCACCCATAGAGTTTTATATGTGAGAATCTCTGCAAAGCAGGCCCCAGAGCATGCAAGATCTATGCCTTCTAGAGACACTTCTAGATCTGGCTAGAGTCAGCCAGAAATGGGGCATGTGATATGCACGTCCAAATTCACACATGATGGTACTGATGAAAACATTTAAGGTATGTAAACCTATGGATGCATTCATGACATGTGTGTAAGCATGTGGACAGTACTGACTGACTACACTGGTGTCTACACTGACTCATGTACTGCAGGCATACCCACATACGTATAAATATAACCATACATTCTCCACCTACGAGCAAATGCATTAAAAAATCTCCCACAAACATGGGCACATCACATATATGTGCAGGCAGTGCTCAGATAGTAGACTCTTAACTCCCACCTCTTTCCTCTACCCAGACACATACATGCATGTGCAAGCATGATGCAGGCACAGAAACATCCTCAGATACATAGGAAAAAGATGAATGTTTAGAAATGTACATGACGAGTTGGGCATGGTGGCACACGTTTATAATTCCAGACTCAGGAGGCTGAGGCAGGAGGATTGCAAGTTCCAAGCCAGCCTCAGCAACTTAGCGAGACCCTAAGCAACTTGGCAAGACCCTGTCTCAAAATAAACAATATTAAGGGACTGGGGATGTGGCTCAGTGGTTAAGGGCCCCTGAGTTCAATCCCTGGTACCAAAAATAAATAAATAAAAATAAAAGTACACAATGAACTGGGTGCCATGGCACATGTTTGTAATCCCAGCAACTTGGGAGACTGAGGCAGGAAGATCACAAGTTTGAGGACAGCCTGGGCAATTTAGGGTGACTGTGTTTCAAAATTAAAAAATAAAAAAAGGGTTAGAGGGTGTAGTTCAGTGGTAAAGTGCTCCTGGGTTCAATCCCCAGTACCAAAAAAGAAAAAAAAAAAAAAGTATGGGAGCAGGAGTTTTCCCCAACTCCCAGGGTGACTAAGGGTTCCAGGATTGGCCTTTATGGTTCTGCATTAGGGGCAGAGCTGTGGGCTCTATGTGGTTCTATGTGGTTTGGGCCTGGCAACTCTGTGGTTTGTGCCCATGGCTCCCTCTCCTGGGCACTAAATTAAGTCCTGACTGGAGATGAGACTTGGGGACTCTAAGACTTACCCACCCTGGGGCCTCTGATCCTGTGCAGCCTCCACCAAATCTTCTACTCTCTGTCCTTATCTCACTCCTCTTAACTCGTGAGCCCAGCAACCTGGCAGGAAAAGATAAATGTAAGTCCTGCGTCCCCACCCCTATGGACCTCATAACAAGGCAACGGTTTCCAGGGGCAGGGACTGGATTTCAGGATTTGGGAGGAGGAGCGGGGGATGGTATGTTGGCTGGGGCGGTGGGTTTAGCCCGGAAGTGTCCTTTATCAAGGCCTTGGTAATGTGTTTGCTTTGGGCACCTGCAGCTGCAGACTGACTGGAGAGAGTATGGCTGATTGCATATACCTTCCCAGTTAGGAAGTCTACTGGCCAGGCATGTTAGCTGCCCCAGTACAGGGTGTGCCAGGGCCAACCAGGCCAGGTTGGACAATGGGTCCAATGGGTCTGTCCTGGCCCATGGCTTTTCTATCTGACTCCTTTCTGGTAGTAGGCCTCGGAGGGAGCCCTGTTGAGATCAGTAACTGCCTTGACCCAGTACAAATGCTGATGTGACCTTGGAGACTGGCCCATGAGTCCTCAGCACACCCACTTCCCTCTAATGCACATTTTCTGTGGCTCTGTGGTGACCTTTACCCCTCTATCCCTAAGTCAGAATTTGGGAGCCATTCTTGCCTCCCTCATCCTCCATCCCCCATTGTCCTCCCATCCAACAGTCCTGTTGGTCCCGTTGGCTCTCCAGTGAGTCCCCTCTTCACAGGCATCCAATCCTTCAATGCTTATAGAGCATTTAACTTTTGCCAATGCCACAGCAGTGTAGGGACAAGCAGATGTCTGAGACAGCCCCGGTCTCTGCAGATGGACTCTAACGTGTGCACATAAGTGTGTACAAGTGCACTCGTGTGTGTGGACCCTGGGGTGGAGGAGGAGCATGGGGCTGGTGGGCAGAGCCCACAGGATACTTCTGAGGAGCGATTCCAGAGAGCTGAGCCTCCAACCAATCTGGGCAGTGAAGAGGAACTATTCTGATTTGTCTAGATCTGACTGTTGCCCTGAGCAGTGAGTTGGGACTTGGGTTCAGAGAAAGGAAGTACCTGGGTTCCAGTCGTCTTTGCATGGCTTGCGTAGTGGTCTTGGGCTCATTCATGCCCCTTCAGTTTCCCATGTCAGCTTTATGGTTCTATGTGGTTTGGGCCTGGCAAGTATTTGCTTTTATAAGATGACTGGCAGGGGGACTTGGGAAGGCTTATCCACCTCCTGCTTTGAGCCTAGGAGCAGAGCTGAGTGGGGGCCAGCAGGCAGTGGTGGGGTCAGAGCCAGTGAGGGGGAGCTGGAAGGGCAGGCGCCAGAGCCCCCAGGACTTGGTGGGAGGTTGGCCTCCATTGCTTGCTGACATCAGGGCTGGCAAATGTGGAAGGAGTTGAGCCAGGTTCAGCAGCCCTCACCTCCCTCACAGCCTGGAGCTGAGCTGGAGGAGAGTGGGGGAGGGGACTTTCTGAGAAGAGCCCTTGGCCTGGGAGCAGAGCAGCAGCCTCCCTGCATCGGTCTTGGAGCCAGCTTTGTAGGTGGGGACAGGTGCTGGACCTCACTCCTACCCTCTTCCCACCCCAAAATTCCCCTTTCCTTCTGCCCCTCTACTTTGCCCTCCTAGTTCTTGCTCCTTTTCTTCTAGGCTTATCTCCAGCTACTGACTCAGTGGTCTGACTGCTGAGGGAAAGTAGCCAGGGGGATGGTTTGAATCTTGTACATCCACCTTCCCGGAACCCAGGGTGAGCCGTCTATGCCCTGACCGACTTCCTACTTTAGCCCCAGAAGAAACCCTGCCCTGTCCCCAAGCAGCTCCTCCTAGATATTCTCATGGTGGCCCAGGGGGGACTAGGTAACTCACCTGAGGTTGGAGAGTGTGGATGGATCTACAATCTGTCACCTCCACCTATTAGGGGTTTCATCCCAGAGACCCCAGCTGGTGGTGGCTGCTTCCTCCTCCCCTTCCTCCTCCTCCTCCTCCTCTTCCTTTTCCTCTCCTCCTCCTCCTTCTCCTTTTTAAGAGAGAGAGGGACAGTGAGAGAGGGAGAGAGAGAGAGAGTGAGAATCAATTTTATTTAGTTTTTCATGTGCCTTTCATTTCTCTGACACTTCTTTGTGTGATGGTGTTGGGGTTCAAACCCTCATCTTCACGCCATGCCAGGCAAGCTCCATAACCATTGAGCCACCAGTCCAGCCCTAGCTGGCCTCTTCTGGAGGATGGGAGAGAAGCCTGGACCTCTGCTTAGTCTCCACTCGCCTGCCTGCACTGCCAGTCTAGCTATGTGTTCAGGTGCACAACAGCTGTGGTTCAGGAATTAACCTGTCTGTGTTCTTCAAGACTTCCTTTCTCGGGCCCCGCAAGGAAAGAGACTGGCTTTCTTTGGCTGGGACCAAGGATTTTGAACTCCAGGGTCCTGTTCTCAGAGCTCCTGGGGGGCTAGGAGTGTTGTCTGGGGCAGGAGTTGCTACAGCAGCGTCTCTAAAGGCCTCTATCAAAGATTCCACCCGTACAAAGAATGCGGGGAGTGGTTTGGCTTTCCCTTCCAGACGGCTACTTGGAACATGCACACATTCACACACACATGCAACATGCACGCCTTTTGGCACTTGACTTTCTCATGAAATAATTGCTGGAAGGCTCCTTGGATTAGGTAACCCAGTGTTCCTTCCTGTCCCCACTGTGTGTGTGTGTTGGGAGGCGGAGAGCAGCAGTCAGCATCTGTTAGACTGATCCAGCTCCTGTGGGGCAGGGAATGGTTTAGGAAGCTCTGTGTCTCCAAACATCCTTGGAAACTGAACAGGACCACTGGAAAGAAGCCTTTGAGCTTTCTCCTTCCTGTGGGTCATCTGGCTGCGCCTGCCCAGCAGCCAGGCCTTCTTCAAACCTGGAAAAGAAAAGGCTAATTAGGAAAGTCTTTTATTCCCCTCCAAACGATGAGATGTTCTCATTTTAATTTTAAATCAGTTTTACAATAGCATCCTGTCATCCTAAAGTAACAACTGTTTCCATCTTTTCTTTCTCTTGTGGCGGTTGATGTTTGTGTGTGTGGGTTCAAGAGGGGGGAGTATCTGGGATCAGGAATGAAAGAAGCCTTGAAGGCAATAGAGGCCAAAGGTTGGCCTGTAAGTAGAGGCCAGGGACCTACCTTTCATGGGGTGGGGAGTGGGGAAGTAGAAGCTTAGTCCCAAAGCTGCCCATGGCAGGATCTGAAGATCTTCCTAAGCACACACTTTCCCCCCTGTCTGCCTTCAGCCTCTCCTGGATCCCCGAACAAGGGTTTCTTGGTGAACTGACCACTGATGGGTAGTGTGCAAGGAACTTGCTTGCACAGAGTAAGAGGACAGGGAGTGGAAAGCACATAACTGAAGAGACAGGAAGGGGACTTCACCTCTTGTTTCATTCTCCCTGAGGTCTTCAACATGCAAACGATCCCACAGATAATTATGTGAGTGTAAGAAACAGGAGATGACTGGCACTGGATGAAGGTCAGAGCTGTTCTGGGGGCACGTTGATGCTGCTGCTCTTAGGTCTAAGTGTTCTACCCCTGTAGAACACAGGCCCTGTGGGTAAAAAAGAATGCATAACCCTGGGTTATGGTCCCCAGAGTAAGGAACACTTGAGGGCCGGAGCCTTCTTCCGGTGGGTCCACAGCCCCTCCCCCAGGCGCAGGCTGCTCCTTCATAGTCAAAGGACTATGAAGACTATGGGACTTGGACTCGGAACTTCCCACGAGATTCCGTTCCCTTGGAGAGGAGAGGAGGGGACAAGCTCTCCACTGCCGCCTCGGGTGTCCGCGTCCTACACCGCGCGGCGAATGTCCAGGGGCGGGGTGTCCCTGAGCGGGCCGGGCCCCGCCCCCACAACTCCGCCCCCGAGCAGCGCCCAGTCCTGGGGCTCACGGGTCCCGCTCCGCCCTGCGCCCGCCCCTCCGGCCGCCCCTCTGGCGACGCCAGTCCCCGAAGGCCAGGCGCAGCGCCGAACTGCAGAGCTGAGATCCTCAGCCATCACGGAGCGGGTCTCAGATCGGTGCACCCTACTCAACCATGGAACCGACCCCCGACGCCAACGAGTCGCACACGGTGCGCGAGGCACTGGGCCGCTACGAGGCTGCGCTGGAGGGCGCGGTGCGTGCGCTGCATGAGGACATGCAGGGGTTGCAGCGCGGCGTGGAGAGGCGCGTGGCCGAGGCGCTGCGCCTGGCTGGTCCCCTGGCGCGCACCGTGGCGGACCTGCAGCGTGACAATCAGAGGCTGCAGGCGCAGCTCGAGCGCTTGACGCGCCAGGTGGAAGCGCTGGGCTTGGCGACCGGGCTGTCCCCTGCGCCCGGCACGCCCAGTCCCCCGCCTGCGCCTGGGGTTCCGGACCGAGCGCCCCGCCTGGGCACCGCACGCTTTGCCAGCCATGCCACCTTCTCGCTGTCTGGACGCAGCCAGGTGAGCCCAGGGGAGCTCTGCACACAGGTATCGGCTCATGGGCGCGTGCGCCAGGCAGTGGGGTTCAACGCCTAGGTGCCGCCCTTCCCTTCGGAGTGCGTGCGCTTTCAAGCGTCTTTCGGGCTGCGGGCTGGGCCTCCACCTACCGCTGGGACTTGGTAATAGGGGTCACACCACCATTCCGGAGTTGGAAAGGGCGGGAGAAGCACTGCTTAGTCTGCCGGCTGCACCTGTTTCGCACCCCTTCCCTAATCTGGAACCAAGTCCTGTTTGCACTGGGTTCTGCCTCCCTCTTCCCACAGTCTCTCTACTCTCAAGGCTCGGGCGCTGAGTTACAGACCCTGAAGGTTGAATACCGCCTGGGGCCTCCCCTGCCTATTGGAATGGTCAGCACTCCCCCTGTCCGGCCCTCCATCTCCATTCACGCGCCTCGTGTTGCTGCTTCACTGAAGCCTGACCACTCGAGTTAAATATTAACCTAGGTTGAGAACTTAAGCCCGTGTTGTGTGTGTGTTTTGGGGAGGGATGCAGTGTGACCAGGCTGCACGGCAGCTGCATTTGGGAACCTGCATGCACTGTAGGGGGCAAATCCCTTACCTTGAGAAGAAAGGAGGTGGAGGGTGGACAGGCACTGAGTGGTGTTACATTCCTAGGGTCAATGACTGGTCAGAGGCTGGTGTGGACCAGTCACTACCTTGAACATGGACCTCCCAGAGTGGCAGGTCCTGGATAGAATGTTTCCATGGTGTGTGCAGTGGCCCTTAGGTGGGATTTTCCATCTGGACTGGCCATGTGCTCTGGGGTTGGATTTCCAGGGTCTGGGGCTGGGTAGTGTGCACCTGCTGCCTCTCCTCTGCGCACTCTCTCAGGCACTCAGATCTCCTGCTGTGGGCTGGGCTGCACAGCAGGGGCTGGAGGAGGGGATCAGATGAAGCCTTGCCCCTGGAAGTCGCAGTCAGAGTGGAGATGGTCCCACAAGGAGCAGTGCTAGTGGAACAGCCAGAGATGTTCTGCTCCAAACACAGTAGTCTGTTTGCAGCGGGTCTCCAAGGAGGTCTCTGTGCTGGAAGCCCAGGTTTGCTGCTACTAGTGCAGACTGGTGATTGGTGGGAGGCGGAGGTGGCTGTACAAGAGGCCTCAGAAAGGCTAAAAGGGTTCGCTGGCCAGGGTGGAGCCTCCAGGTTAGGAGTGGAGGGGAGAATTGTGAAGACCCTCTGGATACCAGGCAGAGGAGTTGGGCTTTGTCCTGGGGGCAGTTTCCCTCGCTGTCCCAGTGTTCTGTTTGAAGTGTCTGGAAACACAGATGCAATTAAGTTTGTCATATGGCCCTGGTATAAAATCACTACTGTGAGCTCACTCATGCCTAATAAACTGTGTCATCGATTGTTTCTGAAGTTTTATTTTAACACACATCTGCTACTTATCTGTTTATGGAAGCAGCTGTCCAAGTTTTAAGAAAAATCTTGGAGTCACACATACATGCAATTGCATATACATTTAGAGGTATATACTATTGTTTTTAGTTGTGATTCTTTTTCAATGGGAATCTTCCGTTCACCAGGCCAAGGTAGCCCTCCTGGTTATGGGGAATGGCATTGGGGGGCTGGACAGGGGAGGGACAGGACTCTCCTTTTATCTGTCAAGCTCCCTCAGAGATGGATGGGGGGCAAGAGGGTGAATAGAGACCAGTAACTTAATTGTGATGGTCACAGGAGAAAGGATGGGTCTGAGCTGGGGCAGTGGTGTGTGCTTAGGCTGCCTTGGACAGGGGCCTCAGGGTGAAATCAATTGGTGGGGTAGTTTTTGGATACAAGAATGGGTGCAGAGAGTAACCGTGTCTTGGGGGCTACCTGGGTCACAGTTCTGGGTGGGATGTGTTGACCACGGGAGGAATATCCAGGTAAAGCTGTTTCGGTGTAGGAGGATCCAGGGGTTAAAACTGGAAGTCAGGGGGCTATATGGGCAGAACTGGCAGTTGAAGTGATAGGGTGGTTGGGCTCTTCTGGGCAGTTGCAGAAAAGGAGCCCTGGACAGAGGCTGAAAAGCTTGAAGCAAGTGAAAACCCGGTAAGAACTGCCAGGAAGCAAGGAGGACCCCAAGTGCTCACTGTTAGACATCCAGAGAGGGGAGTCCCTCTGAAGAAGAGCCTAGGGTCAGGGATGCTATAGCTGAGGATGGAGAGCCAGCTGGGGAGTAGGTTGTGGACTTCAGAAAGGCCCTGGAGGCAGTGAGCAGCAAGTGTCGCTGCTGCGTAGTGGGTGGAGGATGGCCGTCTCCAGCTGGGCCAGAGGCTGCGCAGCCCTTGAGTCCGAGCATCCTGGGCCTGGGGCAGCTACCCCTGCTGGACCCTAGAAACACTGGTCCCACTGCTCTTGCAACCCCCCAACTCAGGAGCACCCCCACAGGCTGTGAGACAGTTTCTGGTAGTGAGGGGCTGGGTGGAACTATGCACATGTTCCCACTTGTGTGCTGTGACCAGCAAGGAGCCCACGATGGGGTGCTTGGTCACACACAAGGAATCAGGGCCTCAGGGCAAAACTGGAGTGTGGACAATGAGCAGAGTCACAGCTGGCTCCTGCTGGTCTGGCCTCTCATATTCCAGGTCTGTGGCAGGGTTCTGGGGCTGGGGGTCTCATCCTGGGCATACTTGCTTTGTGGTCAGACCTTGTGGAAGCTGGTGTTACACTGCCCTTCTGAAACAAGCAATGAGACCTAGAGACCCTTTTGCTGGGGACTGTTGGAGTGTGTTGTACTCAGCTTATAAATGTGCCCCAAACTCAATTTGGAAGGGGTTAATCAAGTAATTCCCTTCAGAGTGCATACACCTTGACCTGATTATAACATGGGAGGAAACAGGTCTGGACTGAACAACAGAGGAATGGTCAGGGGAGCAAGGGAGGAGGGAGAGGATGGGGCAAGGAGGACTTGTAGCAGGAGGCCTGAGACCCTTGGAGCATTGCTGGGAGGCCTTGGGGCATCTCTTCTCTCAGTTTCCCCGTATCCAAACCAAGGAGGGTTGATCTATCTTGTAGGCCCTGAGTGCTGAGCAGGCAGAGTAGTTAGTGCCCAATCATTAGGGTTCCTAAAAGTATCCTGGAAGCCATTGCCCTTGTCTGGGAGGAGCCCCCTGGGGGCCTGGGGTGAACATTCACAGCCTGAGGCCAGACCTGCTTCCCAGGAGGCTGGCCCGGAGCTATTCTCTGGAAATGTCATCTTCAGCTAAGCTGGAGCCGCTGGATCCCCCATGGCCAGGGCAGCGCAGTCCCTCAGGAACAACTGCCAGGAGCCGGGTGTCAGAGGCCCGACCATGAAAGAAACCAGACTCGCCTTATCTGCCTTCCTTTCCCAGACGCAATGGTGTGATAAGAGAGTTTAATGCTTTAGGGAGATGTTTGAATCCAGTCCTTTAAAACCGTGGTGTGAGTGGAGGCGGGGCAGGGCAGCGATGTTAACCACCTTGGGATGGGGGTTCTGTCCCACATGTCTGTGCCTGGGCACACATGTGGGCTCCCGTGTCCATGTGTGAGCCTTCGTGGATTAGGCAACACTGAGAAGGCCCAAAGTATTCCTTCCCCCACAAAGATGTTAAAAAACTTCCCTGAAAGAGGGCCCTGTCTCCCAGAGTTCCTGAAATTAGACTTATAGCATCCCCTGCCTCTCTCTGTTGAACTTTTTAGGCCTGGGCTCCCTCATGGGGCAGCTTCCCCTCTCCAAAACAAAGCGGAGATGGGGAATCTTGGGGTGCCAGGCCAGTTCATCAGGACCTGTCTTCAGCCCAGGGCTCGGCAGTAATTTTTGCACACAAAGGTCCCGCCTGTCTAGGTCCCGCCCCAATAGTTGGGGCAGGTCGCCTCCACTAAACGAGGAGTGTCAACCCCTGGGGGGATATGCCAGAAGCCCCCTGGGGTGGGCGTGGGTCCTTTGGTTTCAGGGCTCTGTATTCTGTGAAGGTCCCTCTAGGTGATGACCCAGGCTTACACCTTTGCTTCCCTGTTGTCTGGCTAAGACAGGTCAGTGGGGCCGGAGCTCTCCTGACCCAGGTCCCAGGAGGCGAGTTTATGTCGAGTTGTCCTCTCTTGATCCTCTGAAAGGCTGAAGTGCTTTGTGGACATACCCCTGGAACAGGGCAGGAGAGCCCAGGCCTAAACCTTGATGTGGTCACTGCCTTCAGCCATGGTGTGAACTTAAGGACAACCTTTCCCTTCCCTGGACTTGGTTTCCCCATTTATGTGATGGTGGATTGGAGGGTGGTCTCAGAATAGCCTCTTGGAGTTGGGCACAGTGGTGCACACTTGTAATCCCAGTGGCACGGAGGCTGAGGCAGGAGGATCCCAAGTTCAAAGCCAACCTTAGAAATTTAGTGAGGCCCTAAGCAACTTAGTGAGAACTAGTCTCAAAAAAATAAAAAATAGAAGGACTGGGGCTGTGGCTCAGTGATGAAGTGCCCTGGGTTCAATCCCTAGCACCACCCCCCTCCAAGAAAAGCCTTGGCAGAGTCCCTTCCCTGGGTGAGGACTGGTGTCATCTGGGGCTGGGGCAGTCAGGGGCAAGGGAACACAGGAGTCAGGTCTCAATTCTGCACCCCAGCTGCTGCCCTGCCAGTCTGAGTTGGCCCAGCTCTTTCTCCTCCTCCCTATGCTGGGGACCTGTTAGCAGGAGTTTGGGTGATGCAAAGGCTCAGAGCCTACTTCCTGCCTGGTCCCTGGGGCAGCACAGGTGATGGGGGCCTACAACATGCAGGGACAGATGGCTGTTGGGGGCACCCCCATAAAGACCTACATTCCTGGGAAAGTGATTTCACCATCAACCCATCCCTCCAGGCTCTTCTTGCCTGTACCTGTAAAACCTGTTGGACCAGAGAGTGTGGTAGGTGGGGGGACATGGAGACCCCAGAGCTGGAGTCTCCAGCACTGGTGACAGTGGGGACTGGAATTTCAGCTGGCGTTTTTCTCCCCGTACTGGTTTGGCTTCAGGTTAGTTGGTGTGGCTCTAGGCCCTCCTCACCCTGGAGTACCAGGAGACATCCTTGCCCTTCTTGAGTGGTCCTGCATCGAGCAGGCAGGCCTCTTTCCTTTCTGAATTGCAAGTTGAGAGATTTCCCCCTTTCCAAGGCCAGGGTGTCCTCAGGCTCTGGGTCCTGTCCTCTGTCACTTTGTCAAGTCCCCACACCTCGCAGGAGCCTTTCTTTGAGCCTCTTAATGTGGTCTTGCATCTCTCATCTGGAAAATGCCCTCAGACCCCTTTTCTCTGTTCCCCTTGCATGACCAAGATGGGTAGCTGGAGATGCACCCTGCAGCCCAAGCTGCCTGCCCTTCCCCTTTCCTCTGCTTCCCTCCCCTGTGCCTCTGATTCCATTTCTGTAACCATCACTGGTGGCCTCTTTTTGGCTAAACATGAGGGACATATTTTCCATCTCATCTTGACCTTCTATTCCTTGACCCCAGGCTGCCTTTGGACACGCTGGTCTTCTTGATTCACTTATCTCCCTGGCTTCCTCAATATCCTGCTGGGTTCTTCCTACTGCTGGGTGCTCCTTCGATTCTTTGCAGATATCTCTTCTGTTTTCCTGGGCTGTGGGTGCCTCATCTCAGGCCCCCACTGCCCCGGTGCTGGCTCCGTCTCTGCTGGGCTCCCTGGAGTCTATGGGTGCTGTGACTCTATTTTCTACTCATCAGACACAAATATCCAACTCCCCGCTTAACTTCATGATGTTCCAGGGACCACTTATACCCATCATGTCCAAAATGGAAATCTTTGTTTTTCCAAATCTTCCTAGTCACTTCCTGGACTTGGAGCAGGCAGAGCCTCCTCTCTCCTTCCGCATCTATTCACTCTTCCAGCTGGATCCCTTTCTCCCCAAAATTCCCAGTCCTTGCCCTTGCCTTCCCACACCCATGTCTCTTCCCCAGATCCCTGCCTGGGACTATTGAGTTGATTTCACCATCTGGTCTCTCCCATTCATTCCACTCTGGCTGCTGAAGGGCACTCCTAAAATATGTCTTTTTGGCTCCTTCTTGCTTAAGGAGTCAAGTCCAAGTACGTACTCTTGGCAGGCAGCTTGGGTCGCGGGTCATGTGGGATCACAGTGCAGGGGCCTTGATGTCTCTCTGTTCTTGCAGCCACTAGTCTTTTAAGAATGGCCTCCCCTCCTCTTGCACCTGGCTTGTCCTGGGCTTGGCCAAGGCACCCCTGTCCCTGGGGAGCCTTCCTGCCTTTCTGAGCTGATGTCTATCTTAGTCATCCTTTTGCTGGCTCAGCACCGTCTATAGACCTGCCAGCCACATTCCACTCATGGCAGGGTGGGCACCTCCAGCACTGGTGACAGGAGGACCTGAGCCAGCGGGAGCCCAGGACAAGCTGGGAAGCTTGTGGTCCTGGGGGCCAGCTTGGAGGCATGGCTACCCCCTCAAGCCATCCAGTAGAAGCTCTTAGTTGGGATCCGCTTCTGTCTCCCCTTACCAGACTGACCCCAGCTCCACAGATACGCTGAACCCACCACACCCTCATTAGGAGGGAGCAGGACCTAGGGGGAGAAGGGTGTCCCCCCTGGCCACACATCCTGGCAGTTTTTCACCGAACAACCCCTTCAGTGCACATCCCCTTTTGTAGACCTTGGGTCCCTTCTGTGAAATGGTCCTGACTTTTGACAAATGTCCAGATGGCACTGGCACTGCCTGTTCCTATTTCTCAAATTGAGACTCAGAGGGGACATGATGTGTCACAGTGGGTTGGCAGCTCAGCCGGGATCCCAGGCTCCTCCACACCACCCGCCTCTTTGTCTTTGCTGTCTGCCTCCCGCAGGCTCTCACCCCTGCTGCAGCCCAGGGAGAATGGAGGGATGGCGTAGAGCCAGTCGGCTCCTGTAGTCTGCACATCTGGGAAGGCTTGTGCCCCCATATCCAGTGGAAAGGCCTCAGCATGAGGGCCTCCATTGCCTACCATTGGCTGCAGAGGACCTCTCACGTGGGCAGCCGAGCTGGTGTGGCCTTGCTGGGAGGAGAAGAGTCCAGGCTTTCCTGACCCTGGTCATTTGAACCAGCGTGGGGTAGGGCGGGGGAGCTGCCTGACTTCAGAACCCTTAACCTTGACCTCTGCCCTCAGCTGCTTTGGACTCTGTAGTTGGAGTGGGTTTATCCCAGCTTGTTCTTGGCTTTGATCACCACTGTATCTCCTGGGGGCCGTCTTCTCTCACAAGAAGGGATGTTCATCCTGCCCAAACTAGGAGGGGCTTTGGGAAGAGATGGGGCCTCAGTGGTGTCATTGTCTCAGCAGAGTGTGGACCACGATGAAGCCAGTGAGCCAGAGATGAGACGAACCTCAAACTCATGCATCATTGAGAATGGACACCAGCCAGGTGCAGGTAGGGATGACAGGAGGGGTGGCTGGGTAGCTTTGAGCATCGGGGCCTTGGCCAGGCATCTGTACCAGCCATCCTTGGTTCAGGACTTGTGATCCTGAAGCCCAGGAGACAGGGAGCTGCCTGGAGAGCAGCCTCATTTAGAGCTGGCAATGGGGGTCTTGGAAGGTAGCTAGCTTTCCCGTTTCTAGAGAAAATAGGGACTGAGGGATTGTCCAAGCACTGAAGAGAGTGGGCTGACAAGCCAACTAGCATTTATTGAGCTGGCTTTGAGGGGAAGTTGGGAAGAATCAACTGATCGGAGTAGCAGGATGTCCCCAGTAAGGGAGGTCAAGGGGCCTTCCTGGAGGAGGTGGGGTGAGAGCTCAGGAAGGCTGGAGCCCTCCTGGGGAGTCTGAGACCCTTCTGGCTGCCACAGCTGATCCTCCCCTTCTGGTCACATGTTCCAGGTCCAGGCGACGGACCTCCTGAGGTTGCCCAAGCCTTCTCAGCACCAGATCCCCCCAAGCCTCGACCTGTGAGCCTGTCCTTGCGGCTGCCCCACCAGCCCGTCACAGCTGTTACCCGAGTCTCTGAGAAGTTCTCTGGAGAGACCTCAGCTGCAGCTCTATCACCCACATCTGCTGCTATCCTGGGGGGCTTCACCCCAAGCCCCATTGAGGCCACCATCCCCTGGACTCCCAGTCCCACTGGTATGAGCAGGGGAGAGTGGCACGAGGAACCAAGCCCACCTGGGGGGCAGGGGCAGGGACTGAAGGCGGGGGCAGGAGACTCAAGAAGCTGAGACCAGGCCCCAGCCACCTCAGCCTATCATGGCTACCCCTTCCCTTAGCCTGTCTGTTCTGTCTTGCTGGACTCCTCTCTAGAGAAGCCATGAGACAGCATCATTCTCTGTGGGTGACAGTCATGGCTTTTACCACTGCTTGAGGCCAGTAAGAAAGCATTTGGCACGTTTGGCATGGTCCCCTCTATCCACACCCCAGGCCTGTTGTGAGTCAGAGTTCCAATCTCACCCGTGTGTCATGGGTTGGGGCTGTATGGTCTTCCAAAGGAGGGTTTGGGGACAATGCTGGTCATATAACACAGCAGGCCCTGGGCTCTGTACTTTTTTTTTTTTTTTTAAAGAGAGAGGGACAGTGAGAGAGACAGAGAAAGAGAGAAACAACTTTATTGAGTTTTTCACATGGCCTTAGTTGCTCCAACACTCAGTTGTGTACGTGGTGCTGGGGTTTGAACCCGGGTCCTCGTGCTTGCCAGGCAAGCGCTGAAACCACTGAGCCACCGCTCCAGCCCCTGGGCTCTGTACTTTTAAGGACAGGATAGGAGACAGTTTAAAGGACCTCTTGGATGTCACTGCGGTATGCCTCTATTATCTTTTTCCCTAGGTTTGCGGAGACATGGCCAGGGGTTTAGACCAGGGGTTCTGGCTTGTCCAGAGTGATGCCAGGTAAATGGAGCAGCCCTCTCTGAGGTCAAACTTTTCTCTGCTCCTTTGTCCTACAGAGAAGAATTCCTCTTTCACTCGGTCTCTGTCGAGCTCTGGCTTTGGACCAGTGACAGCAGGCAAGAGCAAGGACAGGTGAGTTCGTCTCCCCAGGTGGCTTTTCTGCTCTGCCTGGGACCAGGCTGCCCAGGCCACCTTCAGGGAGCTCCCTGTACTGATTCAGGGGTAGGCACCCTCCCGGAGTTGCTGCTTGTGGGGTTGGGTTGTCGGGTGTGAGCAGGTGAGTGAGGCCTCAGGGTTGGTGAAGAGGTTTTTTGGAGAAATAATGGCGGCAGCTTCGCTTCTCGCAGCAAGTCAGTTGAAATCTGCAGGTGTGTGTGGGGTCTCTGCCCCACAAGAGGAAGGAGGACAGAGGATGTCCCACTTTCTCTTCCTGTATCCTGCCTGGCTGGGGTTCCTCGGAGCTAGTCAGTCCTGTCCCAGTCTGAGTAGGTGCATGGAGAGGCTGGTGGGCTGGGGCAGGGTAGCAAGGCTTCCCTGTGGTCAGGCCTTCTCTGGGCCTGCACTGGCCCTTTTGCTTCCCCAGGCCAGCTGACCTGTCATTGGAACTGGGGGTCGGAGTCGGCCTTTTTGTTTTTTCTTTCTTTCTTCTTTGAATAATGAATGGAGAATCGTGACTTTCTGGCAAATTGTTCCAGGGTGGAGGAAACAAAGAGGGTCCTTATTTAGTGGTGGTGGAGGAGGGAGACCTGGTCCTGGTGGGGCTGGCTCAGGAGATACCTGCCTGAGAAGGGTGTCCCCTGCCATCCCCAGGCATTGACACCTGCCAAGGAACGGATGATTATGTCCAGAGAAGGGGCCCACCCTCCTTCCCCAGTTGGGCCTGCTGGCCTGGCCTGCTTCAGACAACCACTCAGTTCAGAAAACCTGCCATACCAGTTGAGGACTGGAGCAGGTGGGGCTTGCTTTCTGACTGCCACTGTAGCACCCATCCATCATGGGCACAGCCTGCCTGTCTCACGCACAACAGGGGCTCAGGGAGCTACTGATGCCGAGTCTGTGTTCCTAACATGACGCTTCTCTCCTTAGCCCCCCATTGGTGACGCCACCCCAGTCGTCCCCATCCTCACAGCTGCCAGCCGTCACTCAGGCCTCTCGCCAGGGGGAGCGTCGCAGAGAGCTGGTGAGGTCACAGACACTGCCCCGCACCTCAGGGGCACAGGCCCGGAAGGCGTTGTTTGAGAAGTGGGAGCAGGACACAGCGGGCAAGTATGGACACTCACCCCAGGCCAGGCCCTCCTCCCACAGCAGTCCTGGCCCAGACTGGGGTCAGGCAGGCAGGGCATAGTGAGGCTGGGCCTGGTCCTGTTCCCTGGAGGGCATTCCTTGAGACTAGACCTCGGGGGCAAAGTCCAGGGTCAGGGCTGAGTCACAGTGTGGGTTTGTCAGGAGAAGAGGCTGTAAGGGGGCTGGAACAGGCACCCTAGTCTTCCTCACCCCCAGGGCTCCCAAACCACATTCACACCTGAGTTTTTCAGGAGTGGTCACTCCTTTAGTCTCTGAGTGTGACCAGGGAGTCTGGCAGGGGTATTCATGGTTGAAGTTGGGAAGTCCTGCTGTCATCAGGCTGGACTTGCCTAAGGACCAAAGAGGTGACACTGTAGGACTCAGGGGCCCACCAACCACCAACCTGCTCTGTTAGGGATCCTGGCATATTTATCCAATCCTCTTGTCAGTGTATAGTACTGACACTTGCTGTGTGCACAGTGTGGCCTAGGCACCCCCAGTGAGGGAGTCACAGCCACGAAGATCCCCTCTGACCCCAAGGTTAGGAATCCCCACTGACTCCAACCTTAGCCATTAGGAAATGTCCTTGGGGCCCCAAGGAGAAAACGATCCCTCCTGGTAGGGAAGACCCATCAGGAAAGGAGGCCTCCATCAGAGGGAGGTCCAGGAGGATGGCAGGATGAAGAGCAGGCGGAAGGTGCTCCAGGCAGAGCGTAGGAGCATGGGCCACGCTGGCTCTGGTCCTCTGTCTCTGCATTACCCAGAGGCCCCTGCTTGCTGGTATATAGATCCTCAGGGGTCCTGGAGGGCTGGAAGGGGCTATGGTCCTGCCAGACACCATCAAAGGCTCATGGCTGGCGTGTGGGGCCATGCTGTCAGCCTGAGCTGCACACTCACCTGGTGTCTCCTGAGTGAGCCGAGCTGGGGGTGTCTTCTGGGTGGTGTAGAGATGTCCTCCCCTTCAGGCCCCACAGCAGGCCTGCCCTTTCTCTACAGGGGCAAAGGCGAGACCCGGGCCAAGCTGAAGCGGTCACAGAGCTTTGGTGTGGCCAGCGCCAGTAGCATCAAGCAAATTCTGCTCGAGTGGTGCCGCAGCAAGACCCTGGGCTACCAGGTGAGCCCTGGCCCAGGGCTGGCCAAGCATCCTCCCTGTCCTTGTCCTCCTGCACAGGGCAAGTGCCCACCCAGGCACGGGGAAGGGGCTGGAGCTGGAGAAATGGAACTTTCCGAGCAGGTGTCTAGCCACCTGCAATGTGTGCTTAGAAATTCCAGGAACCCGGAGCGAGGCCTGAGCAGCCTCGTCCGGCAGTGACTTGTGGAGCTGGGGGGTCCTTGGGGCGCCTGTCTGTGGGATTAAATTGCCCCCACTCCCCACCGGCCCCTCCCCCGCGTGCAGCACGTGGACCTGCAGAACTTCTCGTCCAGCTGGAGCGATGGGATGGCCTTCTGTGCCCTCGTGCACTCCTTCTTCCCTGACGCCTTCGACTACAGTGCCCTGAACCCTGCGCAGAGGCAGAAGAACTTCGAGTTGGCCTTCACCATGGCGGAGTAAGTACGGCAAGTCCTGCTGACTTCTAGTCCCAGTCCAGACAACTGGTTACCCAGGCAGGCTCTGGGGATAGGCAGGACACGGAGTACCTGGCCAAATAGCTGAGGGACCTTGAGGCCATCCAGTCTGTCTTCCCCTTGTACAGAGGGGAGGCTGAGTGATTTGCTCAGAGTCATGTTGTGCAACACCCAATGGTGCAACCAGGCTTTCTCTACTGCGGGTGCTGCTCCCCTTGTTTCTGGGGCTCAGCCTCTGGGGTGCAGTCTGGAAGAACAATCACAGAACATGAGGGCAGTGGAACAGGGTCCCCAGGGCAGGGGGTCTATCCTCTCAGACAGGTGAACCGAAGTGTTTGCTTGGATAAGCCCCAGCAGCAGCTGGAGTCTGGATGAGATTTGGGACATTTCAAAAGTAGATTTTACATCCCTGAATACTGTTCTAGAGTTTACTGTGAAAAGCTAGAAATATCATCTTAGTCAATTTCTGTTACTATAACAGAATACCTGAAACTAGGTAATTTATAAAGAAAAAAGTGTTTATTTTGGTACTTTAGGCTGGAAGGTCAAGGTCATGGTGCTGACGTCTGTTTGGCTTTTGGTGAGGGCCTTGGGCTACTTGAACTCATGGTGGGAAGAGGAAGGGCAAATGGGCACAAGTGCAAGAGAGAAGGGGACAAAGCAGGTTGATGCTTTATAACGCGCTGCCTTCAAGATAACCAACCCACGGCTGCAGGAGCTACATTAATCTCTTCAGGAGGGTAGATCTTCACCAGCCCAGCAACCCTTAAAGGTCCCACATCTCTCAGTGCCGTTACATCGGGGCCCAGCCCTCACTGTGTTTTGGTGGGGGAAAGCCATATTCACACCACAGCACCTACCTTGTCACGTCCCACTCATAGGAAGAAGATTTGGGGAGGGAGGAGTAGTTCTGGGCTTGGGACATGCTTGAGAAACCAGTTTGGAATTTGGTTATTGGCCAAGGGCAACCCCCAGCATGAGGAGAGTTGGCGAAGTGAGGTCCATCTGTCAGGGCTCTGGCAGAGGGGAGTTTCCTAAGGGACTCTACGAAGTGAGAGGAACGAAGCCGGTGGGGTGCTGTCGCACATCCGTGGTGACTGGTACAGAGCTGTTAGCAGCCTGGGCCTGACGCAGCTGGCACTGGAGAGAGCACTGGCTTCGTGGGGAGCTGTCTGATTGCAGCTGCGCTTCGGGCAAAGGGACCTGGCAGGGAGGGAGCCATGGCGTGGTGCTCTGCGCCCACACCAGGGGCTCTTGCTGGATGACCTCAGAAGGCGAGGGGAGCCATCACCATGGCCCATCACAGTCCCCTGGGGGTGGAAAGCAGGGGACAAGGCGGTACTTGGGGCCACCTCTGACCTTCTCTTTGAAGGTCAGGGAGAAGGAAGGTCCACTCCAAAGCTGAGTTTCCTGACCCTGGGGGGCACATTCTTCACTCTCTCTCTGCCTCTGAGATCTGTCCTCGATGGACCATGTTAGTTTCTGGTCCTCAAGGCCCATGTTCTCCTGTGTTGAAGGGGGCCTCCCCCAGGCCTAGCCTGCCCTGTTCTACTCCATTCTGGGCACCCCCACCCAGTCCAGGCCCCCATGCCAGGGCCTGAGCCTGGCCAGGGAAGAGGTGGAGTCGATGGATCCTGCAACCACCCTTGGTATATGGTAAGCCCGCCTGAATCAACAACAGCTGCTGCTCTCTAGAGCGGGCAGCTTGTTCTGGGGCAGGCCGGCGCTGCTGCCTCTGAGCTCCTCGGCCTGACATTTTGGAGTATCTGTATGGGCACTGGAACTCATCCCCTTTGGGGTCATAAGAACTCTGTATATACTTTAAAGCCTTCTCTTTCTGGGCTGCATGGGATTAGTTGTCATCTTAATAGCAGAAACAGCTCTGGACGGGTGTTATGCAACGGGATCTGGACGAAGGTGGCGTTGCGCCAAGTGTGGCGGCATGATGTGGGGAGGGGGTGGCTCTGAGGAGGAGTCCCAGCTGCTTGCTACACAGAAGTGGTGACTGTCAAAACTCAGACTGCTGGAATGTGTGGGACTGGGGCTCCCACTTGGGCACCCCAAGATCCTGCTGGAGGGAGGCCATGCTGGATCTATAGAGTTCTTCACCGTCTATGTCCAGTGGGCCCAGCAGTGCCAGTCTGGGCCCTGGCCATCTTGCTTATCCTCAACCCTGGACCAAACTGGGCTGTGGGAGGGAGAGGGACACCCTGAACCATGGGGTGGGTGGCCTGGCGCCCCAGCTCACAAGGAAAACAGCTTCCCTTGGCAGCCGAAGCCAGAGCCATTCCAGGCTGTGCTTTCCCAGCAAGAAGTTTGCGTTCACGCAGCTTCCAGACTCCAAACAGATGTTTCTTCTATTCCCAACCTGGGGGGAGGGGAAGCTGGTCCAGGCTTTGCCTTCCTCCTTTCCAGAGCAAATCCAGGGGTGAAAATCTCAGCCCTGCCTCCCTGCAGCCTGAGCCTACTCCCAGCCGGGAGGGGAGGAGGGTGTGATGGGGCTCCCAGCTCGGCTCTGGCTTTTCTGCTGACTCCAGCAGGTGGGGAGGCTGTGTAGGGAGCTTGCTCAGAGCCTGGGAAGGTGCCTCCCCTTATGAGTCATCCATGAGATTATCTTGCAGGTACAAGTCAGGGAGAGGGTTGGGAAGATGGGCCTGCCTGCCTGGGGCCTTTTGGGAGGACAGCCACCTGGATCCCTTCGGTTCTTGGACAATTGGTTAGAAAAGCTGTAAGAAATCACAGGGACACCTGCTTGAGGATCTGAGTTCTCAGGGTCTCAGGTTTGCCAGCAAAATCTGAGCAGACACACAGGGCTATTGAAAACCACCAGTAACTGTGTAGGCAGAGACAGAGGGAAGAGCGAAGACAGGCAGTTTGGGTGCAGGCAGTGGCAGATGAGAGTTTAGGATTCAATGAAGGCATCACCTTTAGCTGGGCGTGGTGGCACACACCTGTGATCCCAGCAGCTTGGGACGCTGAGGCCAGAGGATTACAGTTTAAAGCCAGACTCAGAATCTTAGTAAGGGCCTACGCAACTTGGTGAGACCCTGTTTCAAAATAAAAAGGGCTGGGGATGTGGCTCAGTGGTTTAGCGCTGCTGGGTTCAATCCCCAGCACCTGCCTCCCCTCTCAAAAAAGCATGACCTTTGGAAGGGAAAGCAGGTCATGTGGTCCCCAAACCTTGCATCCACCCAACCTCAGGAAGGAAATGTTCCCAGAACCTCCCGCGAGCAAATGTCTTTAAGGCACAGGATGCATTGGAAACCTTTGGCGTAAAAGCGGTGCGTGTGGCCCCTCCCCCCCATAATTTCTGGGTCCAGAGATTCCTGGTGGCCTAATCTGTGTGAGTGATGTGGTGTTGACAGCAGAGTGAGCTTCTCCTGCCTGACAGGTGTTCAGGGCCTGGAACGAGGGAGCACCGGTCCCTTTTATGGAAGGGCCGAGTCGGGCAGGCGCCTGGCCCTTCTGTACCTTTCCTCCCCCCCTCTCCTCAGAGCAGAGTGCAGGACTCTGCCCACTTGCCCTGAGTGGAATGTGACCTGCTCTCAGGTTACGCCCCAGCAGAAGGGGCTTCCAGGCTATTTGTAGTGTCCATGTGTCTCTGTCTAAAACCAGACAGGAGGCAGCAGCCCGAGCCTGGCATCCTGGCCTGTATTTAGAGCAGGCTTAAAAAAAATAAAAATAACCCTCCTAAGTCCCTCCTCCATGTCCTGACAGGCCAGCCCTCTGGTAGCTGAAGATCACAGTAGATGAGAATAGGAGAAAACCCTCCAGACTTTTGCCTGTGCTCCCAGTAAGGTGGGGTTTAAGCAAGTTCCTGATCGTAGGCCAACGTTCTTGCCAGGTGGTGGCTTTGGAAGTGATTTGTACCTTCTCCGTTGGATTTTTCCATGTAGTCTGGATTAATTAAAATAAACTTGGATTGTGTTTACAAAAGCCATTTTGTTTTAAATGTAAAAGGTAACCAGGGCTCCTGATATTTTGAGACCTAAATATTTTGATAAAAATTAGTGGGGCCAGGCATGGTGGCACACATCTGTCATGGCGGCAACTTGGTATGGCAGGAGAATTCCAAGTTCAAGGCCAGCCTGGGTAACTTAATGAGAGGTATCTTAAAAGAAGAAAAGGGCTTGGATGTAGCTTAGTAGTAGAGCATTTTCCTAAAATGTGTGAGGTCCTGAGTTCAATCCCTAGTACTGAAAAAGAAAAAAAAAAACAGGGAAAAAAAAATCAGAGGGACCTTCGCTTCCCTTTCCTCGTACCTGATCTCCTGAGTTCTATTCAGCTCATGTCCACAGCTTCCAGGATTCTTGTTACCATTGAGTTGGCACCAGCTGAGGGAGAGTGCTGTCCGCAGGGACAAGCTGGCATGGGAGGCACGTACCCTTGAGGGTCTGGTGTGCACCATACAGTGGTCTCAAAGACAGGGTCGGTGTTCTACTGTAGGAGGGAGAATTTGGAGCTCCCCAGGGAATGAAGTAGTTGAGGGAAGAGATGGTGCAGAGAAATCAAAGAAGGAGCTGAGAGATCCTGGTTGCATGTCATATACTGTGACCCCCATGTGAGTCTCAGAGACCCCCATATTTTCATCTGCTTTAACTTAAAAATAAAGTGGGATAGGATAGGAACCAGACTGACCGTGGCCCAGGCTTCCGGCTGCCTGCTGGGGAAGCTGTTGCCTTGCCCGTGGGAGTGGAGGTGAGGCCTTCGCTCGAAGGTCTGCTGCCTGGACAGGGCGGGGGTGTCTAGATGAAGCCTCCTCTGCCCAGGTTGGAAAATGCCAGCAATTCCAACTGCTGAGAGAGTGCAGACACCGGAATTCAGAGGAGAGGGTCCATGGTGCCCTTTGGGGGCATAATTAAGGAACCACAGAGATTTCATTTTACAAATGGATATGAAAGTTCTCTTCCAACATGAGAAGGGTTATTTTATGGGGAAAAATTAGACTGAGGAAAACCTTGTGGGAACAATAAGTAGAAAGCACAAAGAGGGAGAGTAGCGTAAGCCGTGGCACAGGCAGCGACCTCACGGCTGGAGGCTCCTGGGGAGGGGTTGGAACAGTCCCCGGAAGAAATGAGGTCCCTTTCCTTGGACTGAGAGGTGGCAAGCAGGGGCAGGGCCTTTACAGAGACGACTGTGCTTCTCACTGGGGTGTTCGAACAGGGTGATATTTGAGTTCTTTTCTGAGCCTAAAGTGCTGGGGTCCTGTGCTGCTTTCACTTAACATGGGGGACCACTAAGGTCACCACCGTCAGTGGTGCTAACCTGGGCTCATGTGAAGCCAGTTTGCAAACTTGGGGGCCTCTGAATAGTAGGCTTGAGAGGGAGGGAGGGAAGAAAGGTGCTCTCCCTGTGGGGTAGGGGAGGAGAAAGATACCAGATGCCAGGAATAGTTCTGCAAGGTGAACTCGGGTCCCGGGCCCTCCGAAGAACTCAGATTTTTCAGTCTTTTTCCACAAAGCACCTTTGCATGCTTGCCCTGCTCAGAGGACTGCCCTCCCTGATACTGAGCCCTGGCCTGGCCTGGGGAGAAAGAGAGCCTGCTCATTGGGCTAAACCTACTCTTCACCCCACAAGCTGTTGGATTCCCTTACAGGTCACCCGTTCCAACCCGAGAGGGAGGTGGAGATGGGATCCAGGACAGATGTCTCCATTTCGCTTTGACATTTGGTTTCTGATAGGAGGCCTGGAGTCTGGCCAGCACCACAGAGCAGGGCCTGGTAGTAATGTTACAGTCTTTGTCCCTGGAGCACACAGCCCGGGCAGCTGCCCTGGTAGAAGGCTGTGTCCTGGTAGAAGGAACACAGGAACCACGCTGAACTGGCTTCAAGCTCTGTGGTGACTCTGAGGGGCCCTGGTTTGCTCACTGGTGTCTCCCCTCTGGCTGGGCTCTTCAGAGCTCAAGGTACATAAGGACCCAACCTCCTCACAAGCCCTCTGGAAGGGAGAACACAGGTGTACTCTGATTTTCTGCCCAGGTAACGGGCACAGAAAGACAAAGTGATTGGCTGAGTTGGGATCTAAACCAGGCTGTTTAGATTTCACATTGAGGCCTCTTCTCCATGATCCCCTCTGCTTCTTTCTTTCTTTTCCCAAAGGGGCTTTAACCACTGAGCCACATCCCAGCTCCTTTTTATTTTTTTATTTTGAGACACGGTCTCTCTAAGTTACTGAGCCTGGCTTTGAACCTGTGATCCTTCTGCCTAAGCCTTCAAAGCCACTTGGAGTACTGGTGTGCATGGCCCTCCTCCTCCTCTTCCTCCTCCTCTTCCTCCTTCTCTCCTCCTCCTCCTCCTCTTCCTCCTCCTCTTCCTCCTTCTCTCCTCCTCCTCTTCCTCCTCCTCTTCCTCCTCCTCTCCTCCTCCTCCTCCTCCTCCTCCTCCTCTTCTTTTTTTGGAGAGAAAGTGAGGGCTAGAGTGCTGGCTCAGTAGTTACAGTGCTTGCCTTGCATCAGAGCAACAAAAACCACGTGAAAAGCTAAATAAAATTGATTCTCTCACTCAGAGTTTATTATATTTTTTTCATCTGGTTTTTGCTTTTCCTTCACTTTCGTGTGTGTGTGGTGCTAGGGATAGAACTCCCATCCTGGCACATGCCGGGCAAGCACTCTACTGCTGAGCCACGCTCCATCCCATCCCCTCTGTGTGTGAGGTAAAAATAGCAATGGTAATAATCTCCAGTGGTTGAGGGAGCTCTTTCCATGTGCCAGGTGCTCTTTGGACTGATTTTCATGGGTTAGAGTACTAATCCTCATACCGCGCTGTGAAGTGGATGTTATTCCAGATGTGGAAGCTAAGACCTGGAGAACTGCAGTGTGTTGCCCTAAATCATACCGTTAGTAAGAAACGGAGCTGGGATTTGAACCCTGACAGTCACACACTTATTGATTTGGAGGAGATGCAAAAGGACACACAGCTGCAGAAGGAAGGGCACTGGCATTGCCCTTTTGGTTCTATGTGGTTTCAGGCTGGCTACCCCTGGTGCCCAGGAGCCCTGGGCATATTGTGAGAGTCAGGGCACACTGGGGCATCACTTGGCATCATTCACAGGATGTGTGTGAGATGCACAAGTTGTGTATCTGTTTTTTTTTTTTTTTCCCCTTTTTAAGAGAGAGGGACAGGGGCTGGAGCGGTGGCATGAGGACCTGGGTTCAAACCCCAGCACCACGTACACAAGTGTTGGAGCAACAAAGGCCATGTGAAAAACTAAATAAAGTTGTTAAAAAAAAAAGAGAGAGAGGGACAGTGAGAGAGAGAGAGAGAGAAAGGATTTTATTTAGTTTTTCATGTGGCCTTTGTTGCTCCCAGACTTCGTTGTGGTGCTGGGGTTTGAACTCGCGTACTCGTGCATGCCAGGCAAGTACTGTAACTACTGAGCCACCGCTCCAGCCCCCAGGCTGTGTATGTTAACTGATGTAGTTCATCTTCCTGTGTTCTGAAGGCCCATGAGGAGCTACATTTTACACATGCATCTAAAATTAAACCTGTATTTCCCTGTGTGAAACACAGGGCTCCAGGGGAAGGCGGTGGCACTGGAGATGGGGTGACAGGATGATTTTTAAAACTTTCAGTGATGACCCATTAGTACTTTGTAAAATCAATTTAGTGGTTCATGACCAGCATTTAGAGAAGTGGGGCTGGAGGAGGGAGAAATGAAATATGGAGAAAATATCAGTAGTAGTAAAGATTAGTTCCGTGAACGTTTATTTCACATACGTCATCCCTCAGTATCCATGGTTCCAGGACCCGCCTTGGATACCCAAATCCACAGCTGCTCAAGTCCCTTCTATAAAATGGTGTATTTGCATATAGCCTGCATACATCCTTCTGTGGACTGGAAATCATCCCTGGGGTACTTAAAATACCTACAGCAATGTAAATCTATGCAAATAGTTGTTATCCTGTATGGCTTAGGGAATCATGACCAAAAAAAAGTCCGTGCATGTTCACTATAGATGTAATTCTTTTTCTTTTTCTTTTTTTAAAGCAAGAAGGATAGTGAGAGGAGAGAGAGAGAGAGAGAGAGAGAGAGAGAGAATCAATTATTACTGAGTTTTTCACATGGCTTTTGTTGCTCTGATACTTAGTTGTGTACGTGGTGCTGGGGTTTGAATCCATGGACTTGTGTATGGCGGGCAAGTGCCTTAACTGCCGAGCCATCGCTCCAGCCCCTAGATGTAATTCTTTAGTATTTTCAACCCAATATTGGTTGAATCTGTGAATGTGGAACCCATGGTTTACACAGGGCTATGTGTGCTGAATCATGATGAAAAATTAACTTTCTTACTGTTGGTAATAGTTTGAGACGAGTTTAAAAATATTATTTCAGAAGGCGAATGGGTGTATTTGTATTTTGCTTTACATTTCTTTTTCATGCTAATTTTCTATATAGGAATGATATACATTTGTACTTAAATGGAATTAACAAGATTTAAATGAGGTAAGTCTATTTAAATCAAAATATGAATTGTAGCTGAGTATAGTGGTGCATGCCTATAATCCCAGTTGCGCAGGAGGCTGAGGCAGGAGGATCCTAAGTTCAACACTAGCAATTAGTGACACTCTGTTTCCAAATCGAAAAGGTCTGCGGACATAGCTCAATGTAGAGTGACTTCAATCCCCCCAGCGCCGATTGCAAAATCAAACAACAAACAAACAAAACCCAAACCCAGACAATACAAAAAACATGACAAAGAAAGAATTATGTACGCGGTTCGTGAATATGGGCGTTTGGGAAGCACCATGTGTTAGACTAGGTGACCTGGAGGGTTCCCTTGAGGTTTCTTGAATTCCCTGTTGGTGGACACTTGAACACCTCCAGCTCCAGGTTGGATTCTGTTTGGGGGACAGTGAGGACAGTCCAGCTGCAGAGTGGCTGACTGCTTGTTGGGACCATTGTTTGATGGGGGCTTCTGTGTTTCAGGAATCTGGCCAACTGTGAGCGCCTCATTGAAGTGGAGGACATGATGGTGATGGGACGCAAGCCGGACCCCATGTGTGTCTTCACCTACGTCCAGTCGCTGTACAACCACCTGCGTCGCTTTGAGTAAGGCCCTCCGACCCGGAGAGCCCCAAGAGCGGCCCAGGATGAGACTGTGGGGCTGCTTGTTTTCCCCAAGTCAGGATGACCTCGAGAGCCTGTGGCCTGAGCTTGCTGTTTGTTCTGTGGCATGTGACTGAGCGCCCCTCGGCGCCCAGCCGTGTTACTGATTAAAAGTACCACTGAGCGGTGCCCAGCGGCACTCCCGCAGCCAGGGCTCCAAGGAAAAGGAAAAAAATTCCCAGAGAGAGAAATTGGTGCTAAGTAATGATCTTCCTAATGAAATGCTTGCCTGCGTAGATTACACAATGCTAAATGAAGATTTTCCCTCTGGTGAATTTGATTCATTGGCTTGACAGGGTTCCATTGATTACCAAGTCTTTTTTTTAATCAAAATACCCAGTTGTTGTTTTTTTTTTTTAAACTTCCTCACACTATTGTAGGTCCCTTTCCTCACTCCCTCTGGGCCACTGCCAGGAAACAGACCACTTAATCAGCAGCTTGACAAAGAAGACTGAAGTCTGGAGAAGAAACAATTTAATCATGCCCAGGTCCTGGGCAATGCATGACCTTCAAGTCACCTCTACTCTCTGGGGGAGATTGGGAAGGTTCTTGCCTGGTCCTAAAGAGCTCAGTTCTTCCCAGGAAGCCCAGCAGGGATTCAGCTGAGAACAGCCTCTCTGGAAATTAACACTTTGGGGGAAGAGTAGATCCGTCGTGCTGAGAGAGTTTTTATTCACATCTTTTTTAGGCGATTTACTGCAGGTATTTATAAGAAATAATTCCATCTGTACCACTGACCCGTTTGTACATAAACAGATGTGTTGAATTTGGCTTGGAATTTGTTATTTCTCTTTGGGAGATGTGAGTTTTGTGAATAAGAGACTTTGCATATCATCAGATGGCGATCTGTTTCAATCCCTCTTTGATTGTTCTTATAAGGAAGCCACTTGCTCAAGAAGTTGAAAATGACACTTGCTATCTCCCAGTTTGCCTGGCTGTCACCCATCTCCATTTTTGTCCAAGGAGCATAGACAGAAAATTCCTCCTTGAAGAGCTATCCCTTGGATGTTGACATTTGTTATGATAAACTGTGACTTAAGATGAATGATTTTGGGATGTTTTTATTGAAAAAAAATTTTTTGTGGTGCTAGAGATCAAACCCAGGGCCTTGCCCATGCTTTCAAGTGCTCTGTCGCTGAGCTGTGCACCCAGACACGGGTACAGGAAGCCCATCAAAAGGTGCAGGTTTAATTTCATGGCTGTTTGGTGGTAGGATTTTAATAGAAAAATCTTTAGATTCTATCAAATTGTAGCCATTGCTTTATTCTTAGTCAAGAATCATCTTATAATTGGGTTGGATTTTAGCCCTAGACTTCTAAAATTTCACTTTAAGGAGCTAACACGGGTCTTCATCCCATGCAATGGGATCTAAACACGGTGCCAGCATGACTTTGTGGAGTCACAGGGGTATCCTTTATGCTGGGTGGCGGATGAATGGGGGAGCTTGGAGGCCATGGCAGAACTTACAGAGGGCTGAGCAGCTCTTTCCGTGGATTTTTTTGCAGTTTTTCTTCCCTGGTCCTGGGGGTGGAACCCAGTGCCTTGATATACCAGGCAAGCACCCTACCACTGAGCTACACCCCCAGTCCTCGGTGGATTTGTTTGTTCAGGCTGCAGTCTTGGCCCCTTCTTTTTGGATTCTCCCACTGTGTGAACCATTCCGTCTCTGGTTGTGCTGTTGCTGGTTGGCTTGGGAAGGTGAGCCCTATTATTAGCAGAGAATTTCAAACCAAAAGCCAATGTAGGAACACTAGGGCTCTATAAAAAGCATGCCTGCGTGTAATGGAGTACTCACACGTGTTGAATGGAGCTCTCCGTTCTGCAGACGTGGGCTTGCCCCTCCGCATGGAAAGTACAGCAGATCCTGCCCGAATGACCAACTGTGTCTCTTAAACTTTGGGAAAGGTTCCCCTTGTGTGTCTCCTGCAGAATAAGACGGACTAGATACGTTTGAAGTCCGTTCTCTGATCCTCTTGTCTGTGGTCTTTGGGTGGGGGGAATGAGGGATCATAAAAGTTAATGAGTTTGAAACTTGATTACCTCTAGACACAGCATGAGGGGGGCAATGCCAGCAGGTCTCTCACTCTCAAGACATTGGGAAGCCACCATTTTTAACTGGGATTACATAAAGGTTCCCTATTTGTGGAATCAGATAGCTCTTTGCTTTCTACCATGGTATGGAGGGTTTCACATCTTTTTTTTTTTTTTTCTCTCCTGAGAGAATTAATTCTTGGAACAGTTCATATGATTCTTCTGTTTTTCCAGAGAGATTCTTTCACCTGGATTTTGTTAAAACTTATTAAATCTGACCAAATGGGCTTGTATGCTTTTGCCTGAAGTGAACGTTTCACCAGAGCCAAGATGGGTTTTAGTTTTTCTGACAGCTGATGGATATTTTTCAAGGCAAGTGAGAGCCCCTAAGCGCCTTCTGAATATGATACAGCACACGCTGCTGAGAGGAGAGCGTGTGGGCCAGGTGTTCGGGGAACAGCTTGTGAAAGCCAACGAATTTCGCAAATGCGTTAGATGCGGAGAAGTTCTCAACTTTTCCAGTGATCAGGGCTCCGTAACTGGAGACCAGTGTGAGAGAACACTTTGTTTTCTCCCATTAAGACCCATCCGTATGAACCCAAGCAACTGGATAGAAGGCTGAAATCGCTGATGCAGGGGGTCAGTTTGGGGTGGGACATCTTACCACTCCACCAGAACTGACTCTGGTTTGGGGTTTCAAAATCTGGTGATAGGTGACAAGCTTATGCTGGAGAATTGATTCCCATTGAAACAGCCAACTTGTTCCTACTTTCCCCCATCTTGCATCCTTGGAATCAGCCTTTGCAGAATAATAAAATGTACTTGGTGTGATCATTTCTAGGCTATCTTATCTCTCTTGCTTTTAAAGTTTGGTTTGGGTTTGCTTTGGAGCCTTTGATCTCTTATCACTTGGTGTTTGGACTTTCTTGGACATTTAATAGCCCTCGCCATCCTTTGAAAGAGCACATTAAGAATCTCTAAGGCTTGCCTCTTCCCCAGAAAGTTCCAAAGAAGAAAAAGCAATAGGAATGAATGAAACTAAGAAGGCCACAGTCTTTGTGGACTCCAAGCCACTGGAAGGAGAAGGTCCAAGCAGATAAGAACGGCAAGCAGTAGGCCAGGCGATGTGTTTGGTGGCACCAAAGCCATGTCAAATAGTGTCACTGTGCATCTCGATTCTCCAACCTCATAACTTAGGTTTCTCTAGCTTTTTGCTGTCATGCAGGTAGGACAAAATTTATATTTTTACACACCCCATTTTAAGCACTCATAAAAATAAGTGTCCCTTTCCTGTTCGTTGACTCTGGAGCATTTACAGTTGGTCCCTCGGCCTGGCATCTGACTCCACCCCTCTCTTCAGGCTTAGTCCACCTCTGTGGCTGTTTCTTTCCGTTTTCTGTCCTTATAGCCTCTTTTCCTTCTTCACTGCTCCTCTGAACCATGTCCTAAGCTCTACATTTTTTCAGTGTCGGAGATTTGTAACCCAAGTCCTGTGTGGGCTTTGGGGAGTCTGTGGATGTCTGAGTTAAATATTTCACCTCCTCCAGAAGCTAGCTTCTGCTTTAGGAGCCTGGCTGCCCCTGCTGGACACTCTCAGGTTGGCCTTGGACCTGGACATTGTGGGCTTCTCCCAAAGCAATTCACTTGCTTTCCTGCACGCATTGCCAATGAGATCTTTGCCAGCAGAGGCCCAAGACTTCCCTTTTGTAGAAGTGTCCTGAAGCTTCAGAAATATTAGTATTCTCTGAAATTTCATTTTGAAAAAAAATTTCCAATTTACGGAAAAGTGGTAAGAATAGGTCCTCGAACACCTGTTTTCTTTTTGCCTTGTTTGCTAACATCCTGCTGATTTGTTTTCTCCAGAATTTTTTTTTTAAGAGGGACAGTGAGAGAGAGAGATTGAGAGAGAGAGAGAATCAATTTTATTTACTTTTTAATGTGATTTTCACTGCTAGGAGACCTCGTTGTGTACCTGGTGCTGGGGTTTGAACTTGTGTACCCACGCATGCCAGGCAAGCACCACAACCGCTTAGCCACCGCTCCTCCAGAATTGTTTTTATCTTTCTTTCTGAGCCTTTTGGAAGTAAGGGATCAGTACTGTGAAACTCACCTGAACTCTTCAGCAAAGAGCTTCCAAGAATGAGAGCGTTCTCCTACGTAAGCAGGGAATTATACTGAAGAATTCACTCATCCAATGCACACTCCACATTCAAACTTCCCCAGTTGTCCCACATGCCCTTTATGGCTTCAGGAAAGTCTAGGATCCTGGCAGAGTTCACAGTTCCTTTGGTTTGATATCTCTTTAGTTTCTTTTAACGGAGGACAGCACCCCCTCACCTTTGCTTACTCCTTTCCATTGGGCTCTTGAAGAACCCTGTTAATTGCCTGTGGACTGTTCCACAATCTCTGTTTGACCCGATTGGACTCAGGTGAGTTATGCCGGACGTTTCTGCGGCATCCATGTGGGGCAAGGCAGTGGGTTGGCCTGCTGTTGGCCATGCCAGCTTCGACCATGGCCAGGCAGTGGCCAGCAGACCTCTCATTGCACCGTTTGCCTCTGTAATTAGAGCTCGAGCGGTGAAACTTTTGAGTCCGTGCATTCTGTTCCCCAACAACCCTTCGTCCAGCACTTTAGGGTTACCGACTGATGATTTCACCTGAACCTATAATTATACTGAAGATTGAAAATTATTTAAGTATTTGTTTTTCTATTGATTACTTGGCTTTCTTCCGTTCAGGTTTTCTCTTCTCCCTACTTCAGTTTTTGAGAGTTACTCTGAACTCATGGTTTTTTTTTCTTTTTTTTAATGTGATGCGTTGTAATCTTTTATTGTTAGTTTTTTTTTTTTTTAAAGAGGGGACAGTGAGAGAGAGAGAGAAAAAAGCAATTTTTATTTAGTTTTTCATGTAACTTTCATTCCTTCAACACTTTGTTGTGTACGTGGTGCTGGGGTTTGAACTCGTGTACTCGTGCATGCAAGACAAGCGCTGTTCCAGCCCCTATCAGTTCTTTTTGATGCTCCAATCATCCACTTTGTCCAGTGAGGGAAGACAACTTGTCCTTTTACCAAGTCCTCAGATTCTTTGAGCACTTCCTTGCTTTCTGGCACAGGGTGCTTGAGGTTGATCTTGGCTTTCCTTGCTCCAACCAACCCAGGAATGAGCCATTTTTTAAAGTAGTCCTAATCTCTTTAGGGTTATCAAATATAGTGGGAAAATTTTTCAATAAAGATCCAAGAACTAGGTGTCCTTACTGCAATTGGGTGTCATGCCCTAAGAAATTTTATGTCGGGGGCTTTCAAATATACTGACACTGCCAATTTAGATGACATACCACAGGCTTCTTCTGTACTTATTCCATATTTTCCATTTTTTCTGATAATACTGATTTCCAACAATTTCAATATACGTCTGAATTTCTTCTGTATTACAATGAACAGACAACAGGTTGAGAATTTTTCAACCAACACCACTGCTAACAATAAATCCATTAAATAAAGTTTGTGGTTTCATTCTGACGCTCTTTTCCCACCTTAGAATATTTGCCCAAGGGTGCACAGGGTAGTAGATTCAAAAGTTCCTTGTATTGTTGTTTTTCCCTCGGAAGTCATGTTACGAATTTGATATGCAGTTAAGTTCATTTGTTTCTGCTCGTATTCGATCGAGGGTTTATTCACATTATTTTCGTGCATTTTTTAATATGCAAGTTCTTTACCTAGTCCAAAAGTCAAAATGATATAAAAAGACAAGCTCCCATTCACATTCAGCTCTCACCCTCTCCTTTTGTCCCTTGTTTATCCTCCTGCGTGTCTTTCTTCTTCTCTCCCTTCCCCTTTCCCTTCCTTTCTTCCTTCTGCAACAATAAATACATATCTATGTTTTAATTTTCCTTTCTTTATTACACAAGAGATCGCATAGCATATACAGTTGGCCCTCAGTATACATGGAGTCTGCTTCTGTAGATTCAACCGATCATGGATTGAAAATATTTGGGAAAAAAAATGCATCTGTACTGATCGTATATGGGATTTTTTTTTCTTTTATCATTATCCCCTAAGGAACACAATGGCAACAATTTACATAACATTTACATGGCAATGGGTACTATAAGTGATCTAGAGATGATTTAAAATATATGGGGGGAGGAGGGGTTGGGGATTTAGCTCAACGGCGGAGCACTTGCCTAGCAGGCGCAAGGCCCTGAGTTCGATCCTCAGCCCTGAAAAATCAAATGAAAAAAAAAATATATATATAGGAGGATTGTGAAGGTTCTGTGCAAAAACTATGCCATTTTTAAAAAGGGACTTTACTAAGAATCCAAATAATACTTATGCAATCATCTAATTCCGGAAAATTCACGATCTCAGCATTTCTATCAGTTGGAGGGGAGAAATGTAGAAGAATCAAGAGACTGGGACGTGGGCAACGTGGGGGTAATTCTGGTTGAAGAATTTTAAGAACAAATGCATATCATATTGTTACTTTCTATGTATTTATGATTCTATAATAACTCAACTCCTTAAAAAAATAAAAAAGGGACTTCAGCATCAGTGGGGCCTGATATCTGAGGAGTCTGGAACCTACCTTCCTGTCTGTTTTTCTTCTTCTTCTCTCCCTTCCCCTTTCCCTCCCTTTCTTCCTTCTGCGTCAACAACAAATACGTATCTGTTTTTTTTTTTTTTAAAGCTTTATTTATTTAACTGAGGGGGTGATTATTTACTTTTTTTTTTTTAAGAGAGAGGGACAGTGAGAGAGAGAGACAGAGAAAGGGAGAAACAACTTTATTTAGTTTTTCACATGGCCTTAGTTGCTCTAACACTTAGTTGTGTACGTGGTGCTGGGGTTTGAACCCGGGTCCTCATGCTTGCCAGGCAAGCACCGAAACCGCTGAGCCACCGCTCCAGCCCCAATACGTATCTGTTTTAATTTAATTTTCCTTTCCGTGTCGCTCTTGCGTTGCTGTTAGTCAGCTTTCTATTGAGCTATACCAACTTGGTTTATGTTTTGCTCACAGTCTTGGAGCTATCAGCCTGTGATCGGTTGGCACCCTTGGTTCTGGAACTGTGGTGAGGCAGCATATCATGGCGGGGTATGCATGGAGCAGAAAAAGCTGATCAGGAAGAGACCAGCATTCCACGGTCCCCTTGAAGGCCATGCCCTCAGGGACCTAAGACCTCTCTCTAGGCCCCACCTCTTCAAAGTCCCACCACCTCCCAAGAGGGCCATGGGCTGGGACACATGGGTCTTTGGGGGATATTCCAGATTCAAACTATAATACTTGCATTTTAATTTTACTTATTTATTTCTTGCAGTGCTGGCAACTGAACCCAGGGCCAGGAAAGCACTATACCACTGAGCCACATTGCCAGCCTAGTGACTTTTATTTTTATTAACAAGTGAATATCATAACAAGGAAATGCCTGCACAGCACTCCACTGTGTGGATAGTGCATTGTTTATTCAGTCTCCCACGTAAGGGCATCTAGGTCCTTTCCAATATTTTGCTGAGCATGAGAAACAGCGCTGCAGCAAGCAGCCTCAGTGCATGTTGATTTGCATCTGTGGGGGCGCAGCTTCAGGGTTAATTCCAGAGCTGAGCGCTAGGTTAAAGGGTAGACATCCACAGTGCTTTGTTAGGTGCTGTTGTACCGTTTTGTGCCTCGCAGAGCCCGTGTGGGTGGGAATGCCTGCTCCCCCCACCCCCACCCCATGATGTCAGACCTGAATTTTGAATTTTATCTGCCTTCTGGGTGACAGATGGTTTTACTCTGGCCTCAATTTGTATTTCTTTTTATGAGTGAGGATGATCATATTTTTTCATGTTTAAGGAATATTTGTTCTTTTCTATGAACCCTTGGTCTTTTGTCCAATTTTTGGTCTCTTGATTCTGAAGAGCTCTTTATATATCAGGAAGATTTCTCTATGTCTTGATCCCAGCTCTTTCCAGCCACACTGCCTATAACCTTATTTAACTCATCTCATTTTTCAGATAGGTTAGAACAACTTGCTCCTAAAACTACTTCCATGCCTAGGTGCTTGTCTGTCTCTAATCCATTCTCTGTGCTGGGGCTAGGGTGATTTAATATGCAAATCTGGTCGGGTTTCTATTGTCTTTGGAATAAGGGACTCCTACTGGGCATCAAGGCTACCTACCCTGGCCAGGTGTCTTTAGCAACAACTCTCACTTATTTTTTTTTTTTCTCTTCCTTACATCCAAGAACTTTATTGAACACAGCTCTGCACCAGGGCCTGGCTGCTGCCCTCTGCCCTCATCCCCACCCTGGGTGCTGGAGGGCTTCCATCCACGTAGTCTCGGCAAGGGAACCCACAAGGTAACATTGTACAAAAGGAGAAGAGGGCTGCTCCACAGACTCATAAACAGTCAAATCTTTGTAAGTAAACATCCAGTGAAGAGAGAAAGGACAACTCTGAGTCATCCTCACATACAGAGCACTCTGGCAATGGGGGGTGGGGGAGGCTGGCATCCTCACCTGTCGGGGGGCTGAGATGGGTGATGAGTGGGAGGGAGGTTCATGGCACCGGGCGAGGCAACAGAGGGACAGTAGGACACTGCATTTACAAGACCAACTATAGCCAGGGTGGCTGCCTTTTTTGAGTGGGTCAGGTTGTCTGTTCTGGAATTAGGAGGGGGTGGGCTGAACATTGTGGTCTCTGGCTGGTGGGCTTGAGAGGGGCTACTTTGTGGAGAGGAAAAAGGCCATGAAGAGACCATAGAGGCCAAGCACCTCAGCGAACGTGAGGATCAAGATCATGCCCACAAACAGCCACCCGTGTCCCCCACCATGCCAATGGCAAGGCCAGCTGCCAGGCCACTCAGGCCCAGCTCAGTTCTGCACCCAGCAGGAGGAAACTTCCATAGAGGCTGATGCCATCGTTCAGGGAGTTGGTGATAAGCACTGCCACCACCAGGTCGTAGGTGGCAGCGATCCCAGCCATGACCACTGGGAAGATGGCCTTCACCATCAGCTCCTGCTGCATGACAGACGTGGCCACGATGCAGGTGCCACTCTTGGCGGTGCCGTAGGCAGCACCCAGGGCGCTGGAGATCTTGGCGGATGAGGCGCCCATGAGGGAGAAGAACGAAGCATCCTGGGGCTGGTCTGGGTCTTGGCCTTGTCTGCAGGCGGGGTGGGGGCGAGCTCAGGGGTCCGCAGCAGGTTGATCCTCAGCTCTCTCCATCCACGCTGCCTGTGATCTTATCTAACTCAGTGAAAGGGCACAGAGGCGGGTGACAGCCAAGGCCCCCAACTGTCACTTTTATTCTTCTTTTCCATTGTTCCCTCTGCTTAGTTCTGTTGAACCCCTTCTACTTGGTTTTCAAAACTCAGTCTCAGCCTTCATTAACACCCGACTGCCATCTCTGTGCCTGGGGAAACTTGAATTCATCTGTCATTCACTGGTCTCATTTTATTCTAGACTACAAGCTCCCTGAGGCCAGCGCTGGTTCCCTGCGTGGCCCCCAGCATATTTTCAGTGGATGGTGAATTCTGCCACATCAGGGAGTTGCTGGATGCCAAGACAAGCTCAGTGAAAGAGTGGTTCTGTGCTCTTTGGAACCAACCTGGGTTTGGGTTTCTGAAGGTGAAGCGCTTACTTTTAGAATTATTCAGGTGCCCCTGAGTTTCTTTATAGATTTTTTTTTTTGAGAGAGAAAGAGAGAGAGAGAGAGAGAGAGAGAGAGAGGGACAGAATCAACTTTATCTAGTTTTTTCATTTGGTTTTCATTGCTCTGACACTTGGTTGTGTGTGTGGTGCTGGGATTTGAACCAGGGTCCTTGCATTTGCTGGGCAAGCCCAATACCGCTGAGCCGCTGTTCTAGCCGCTAAGTGCCACCTTCTTATTCAAGACTGTTTCACTTCCAATCACCAGAAAGTTTTGAAAGCTGGTGGGAGGAGGCTCCTGGGGGATCAGATTTATGCTCCCGGTGACATTTGTTTATTCAGCAGATGTTAATAAATGGAGCCAAGCTGTATCAGAATCCCCAATGATTAAAAGGTTCAGATTTCAGTCCCAAAGTGCAGCATCACTACTGTGGGGAAAGGATACTAATTAGTGTCACAAGACGCTAATTAAAAGAAAGCTGTCAAATTCAGATTAGAATGGGGAAGGGCTGAGAAGGCAGGTCAGAGACTGTGCAGGGGAAGCTGCTGTAATTTTTCAGAAAACAGGTCCCAGTTCTCCCTCCCTTTGTTTTGGGAGCCACAGAGTATTCAACTGGGCAGCACGTTTTTTTTTTTTCCTCTTTTTTCCGGGGCCTTGCGCGTGCTAGACAAGCGCTGGGCCGCTGAGCTAAATCCCCAACCCCAAGCACTTTCTGATTTACAAAACGCTCCCCCAGCAGAGTCAGCAAGCAAGGCCTCATATATTAAGCGGATTGAATTAGCCACGTGGCCGGATTGCAGAACAAGCAACTGATACTCTGGAGAAGGCCACAGCCAGCCAGTTTGTCAAGTCCGCTGAGAGCAGCCTGCGGACAGACAAGGATTTTGTTCTGGTCTGTTCCTGCTGCCATCCTGGGTCTCAGACAGACTTTGTTTAGGGTGGGTGCTCAGAAGATCCCAGGAGTCTGGCCGTTGGTGGCCTATTTTGTCGATCACGGTCACTGTGATGTTGTACATTGGCGAACTGGGGGGCACCAGGCAACTTACATCACTTTAAATAGACTTTGACATAACTAGATTAGGGTTTTGTGCAGAACTAAGCACAAATCAGAGGGCTACTTAGCTCTGCCGGCGGCTCTTGGGCTACAGAGGGTTAACTATTCACAAGAACCCTGCCTCACACTGTCATTTCTCTTCCACTCTCCTAGACTTACCCCCCAGTAGGGTCTGAATCTCTAGGTCCTAGATTGGAGTCACCCCAAGGGCAAGAGGAAAACCTGAGGTTCCATCCAGAACCTTGTCCCTTTGCCCCCTGCCCTTCGCGGCAGTGTTCCTCTTAGCCAAGGAGTTTCATTCCACGGGACATCTGTTTGCTTCTGTTACTTTACCCAGCGGGCTTACACTGACCTGAGGAGGGTGACTAAGGGAAACGGAGTATTTTCAGCCAGGGGCCATCCTCGTTGCTGTATCAAGTGTCTTTCTGGTGCAGTGGATTTCATGACAGGTGTGTTTTTGTTCAGGAAAAATAATGCACTTAATTTAGAAGGATGGACTTCCCGTCCAGGAACAACCACCCTTCCCCTTCCCTCCCCCACACCCACCCACCCAACCACTGTCATCTACAGAGACCGCAGCCCTAGCCGCCATTTTTTATTGTGAGGAGACCATATAACTGTCAACCAGGAGGCCTGGATTCTGGGCTCCACATTATTATTTTTTTTTTTTTAGTGAATGCTCTGAGTCACTAAGCCATGGTTTCCTCCTCCCTGCAGTGGGCATCAGCCCTGCTCCATCAGCCCCCAAGAACTGGGGAGGGATTAGTGAGATGCAGCCACAGCTTGGAAAGCTCCAGTGGTCCTGGCTCAGAGATCACAATGTCAATGATGTCCCTGGATTGTGCAGGGTGGCCCCTGCGTTCCGATCACTCTTTCAGTCCAGGGACATAAAGGGCAAAGTGCAGAGTGAAAAGGGGACTGAGTTGGGTATTCACACATGCCGTATAGCTGGGACATCCTCTTTCCAGACCATTTTTAACATCTATTTGATAGAAACAAAATTCACATCCTTTCAGAATTATTTTGTCAAAACATACATTCTTATAGATTAAAAAGTCAAACAGTGTTAAAAGATATATTTAAAAATGCTAGGTTTCTATGCCTTCCCTCATCCTCACTCTGTCTTTCTCCTAGAAGGAACCATCCTTACCTCCTTGCATTTATTCCTGTATTTTTCTAATCGACATTGCTTTATTTTTCTTACTCATTTTTTCCTTTGCATACACCCACTGGCTTCCTGCCATAGGGGATGAGAACTTGGCTGTTCCACACTGTGACCCCCGTCACTTCCTTCCACTCCATCTCCCCGTGATGTGGTCGTATCACAACTTGGTTAAATTGATAGTCAGTGTTTACTTCAGTATGTGATTATGCAAACAGTGTTCAACTCAAAATGTACCCCAACTGAACTCTGATCTTCTCCCCCAAACCTGCTGTTGGTTTTAAACACGTCCACAAATTCTTTGACTCTTTTCCCATTAAGAGCTGAAATCTGATCTCCACACTTCAACATGGTGCCCGGATTCTGAGCAATGGAATGCTGTTGGAGTGAGCTGTGCTTCTGCCAGGGCTGGGTCACAAAGGGCTTTGCAACTTTCTTCTTTATTGGAACCTGCCCCTTAGGGAGTCCTGAGCCATCCTGACGTCTGGTTAATCTGAAGGCACCATCCCTCTTTATGTGGAGAGATCGCATAAAGAGCTGGCCCACCTGCTGAATCTTCTGGTGAGGGAGGAAAGCTTTGAGATGACCCTAGCCCCAGCCACCAAGTGAGAACTGTCTAGCTGACCCCAATCATCTGTCAGGACCATAACAGTGGGTAAATGATTTGTGGTTTACATCACTCATTTTAGACAGGTTCAGCAATAGAGAATGGAAACACCATTCCAAATGTGTTCTTAGTTCATCTGACTACAATTCATCTGGTTGCCCAGACCATTATTAATTCTTCTTCTTCTTTTTATACCTTATATCCATATGTCAAGAAATATTTTGGCTGTGCCTTTGAATTATACCTAGAATGCAATTGCTTCTCACCACCTCCAATGCTAGCATCCTGGTCCAAGCCACCATCCTCCAACTGGGCCATTATTATTGTCTTCCACCTCAACTCTACCTAGTCCCTCCTACAGTTTCTTCTCAACACATCAGGAAGAATTATCATGCTGACAGGTTAGTTAGTTCATGTTGCCACTCTGCACAAAACCCAGTAGCAGCAGGCATCTCAGTGAAAAGGCCCAAGGTGTCACATGGTCTGCAATACCTACACATCCTTGCCCCTCTTACCTCTGCAACCCCATTGCTTGTCTTCTCCCCTCCTCTCCCCGCTAGTCTTGAATGAATTACGCTCACTTTTGCCTTAGTCCATTTGCAAGAGCTATTCTCTTCCTTTATTTCCTGGAATTAGTTGTTGATGTATGTTTTTAATTTACCTAGGTCATCGAGTATCAATTGCTCATTTTTCTCCAAAGTGTTTCTCATATCTGAATACTATTTTCTATATCCTCAAATAGAAAATACTCTTTGATTCCTTGGGCACCTCCCTCTTGGCACCGGCTGTTCCCCTGGAAGTTCCCTTCATGGTTCTTCTGTGTTTTATCCCATGATACCTAAGTTCCACATAATTTTTATTAGGTCACTTTCTTGTTTTGTTGGTGTGCATACTGCATTAACTATTTAGGACGATCCATTTTACCTGGGAGGAAATTTTGAGTATTTGTATATCTGAAATGCTTTTATTCTCCATCCATATTACATTGATCATCTATTTACAACTATTCTAGGTTAAAAGTAATTTTCACACATAAATTTGAAGGCATTATTTCCTAACTTCAGTGTGGCCATTGAGAAGTCCACTGCCATCTGTTACCTGTTCGGTCACATGTCCCACCTCCACCCCTGGAAGCTTTGAAGATCTTTATTTTGAAATGGGTCTTTAAGTGTGTCTTTTACTTAGTGTAGACTTTCAGTCTTACAAATCATATTCTTCCATTCTAGGAAACGGTATTTTTTTTATTATAATTTCCTTTCTTTTACCTCTTTTTTCTTGTTGTCTCTTCATAATAGTTGAAAATTGGACTTCCTGGATTTCCTCAATTATTTTACAAGTTGAGCATTTCTAATCTGAAAATCAGAAATGTTCCAAAATTTGAGATTTTTGAAAGTACCAACATAACACTCAAAAAGTTTCTGGGAACATTTTGGATTAGGGATACTCAACCCATAAAGTCTATGCAAATATTCCAAGATGTGAACAACTCTGAACTCTGAAATATTTCTGGTCTCCAGTGTTTCAGATAAGGAACACTCAGCCTGTGTTTAAAAATCTTTACTACAAAGTCACTGTGTAGGGTTAGTCAGCTTTCTGCTAGGTGACAAAATACCTGAAATAATCAACTTATAAGGAGGAAATGTTTATTCTGGTTCATGGTTTCAGTTCATGGCTGCTGGACCCTGTTGCTTGGGACCTGTGGTGGTACAGTATGTCACGGCGGGAGTGTGTGGCATCGGAGGCTGCTCCTTCTGCCAGAAGCAGAGGAGCAGGAAGAGACCATGATTGGCTTCAGAAGTATGTCCCCAGTTCAGAAGTATGTCCCAGTATTTAGTAGGTGGGGCTTCCACTGAGCCCCACCTACTAAAGGTTCCAGCAACTCCCAATAGAGCCCTGGACTGGAGACCAAGTCCTTAACGCATGGGCCTTTGGGAGCATTAATGATCCAAACTTTTTTTTTTTTTAAAGAGAGAGGGAGAGAGAGAGAGAGAGAGAGAGAGAGAGAGAATCAATTTTATTTAGTTTTTCATGTGGCTTTCGTTGCACGGACACTTTGTTGTGTATGTGGTGTTGGGGTTTGAATCCAGGTCCTCATGCATGCAAGGCAAGCACTTTAACTGCTGAGCCACCGTTCCAGCCCCATGATCCAAACTATTGCAGACAGCAAACTGGCTTTTTTTTTTTTTTTCAAAGAGAGAGGGACAGTGAGACAGAGAAAGAAAAAGAGAATCAATTTTATTTAGTTATTCATGTGGCTTTTGTTGCTCTGAGACTTCGTTGTGTACATGGTGCTGGGGTTTGAACTCCCGTACTCACTTATGCCAGGCAAGCGCCGTAACCGCTGAGCCACCTCTCCAGCCCGCAAACTGGCTTTTTATTGGAGTCCGATTCCAAAATGGCAGAATTTGGAGGCTTGGTCTTTGAGTCATCTAGTTATCCAGAAAGAATGTCTCAAGGCTTTTGTGGCCATGGGGGTGGGGAAGAGCACAGGAGGTGGGTGGAGAGCACCAGGGTAAGCTCACTGGCTGGCATGCTGGTGTCCCTGTCTGCAGGGACCTGGGTAGTAGGTGATTTCCAGCTCTGCCAAGTCAGTTCCCACTCCCCTCCTCCTTCCAAGCATGTGTGGAACTCTCCCTGTTGTCTCATCCCTCATTTTATTCCTTCGTGGGTTCTATGCCTGTCTCTCCAGTTAGTCGTGTTTTGGAAGGGAGAAGAGAGTCATTTGCCACACTTGCTCAGACTTGGTTGCGGTAAAAACAGAATTGGTGGCCTGGAGCAGTGACTCAATGGTTGCAGTGCTTGCCTCGCCTGCACCAGGATGCAGGTTCAAGCCCCAGCACCATGTACACAACGAAGTGTGGGAGCAATGAAAGCCACATGAAAAGCTAAATAGAATTGGTTCTCTCTTTCTGTCTCTCTCACTGCCCCCCTCTCTCTTTATTAAAAGAAAAACAACAACAGAACTGTTGTTTGCTCAAAGATGAGGGTAGGTGGTTAGCAAAACCAACTTGTGTGCAAGATTCTCACCCATGTATTTACATCTGCCTTATAGGAGGAAGCCCCTGTGGGAGAAACCAGCTCATAGGACTCCCAGAGGGTGGACATAGTACCTATTTTGGTCAGCTTTATTGCTGCTGTGACTAAGGGACCTGATAAGAACAATTTTAGGGAGGAAAAGTTTATTTTGGGGGCTCATGGTTCCAGAGTTCTTAGTCCATAGGTGGTGGGCTCCATTCCTCCGGGCTTGAGGTGAGGCTGGGCATCATGGTGGAGGAGTGTGGCAGAGGGAAGCGGGTCAACGCAGGGCTCCAGGAAGCAGAGGGAGAAACTCTACACCAGATACAAAATATATACCCCAAGGCATGCCCACAACAACCCACCTCCTCCACCACACCCTCCCTGCTGTGGGTGCTAGTTAATCCCTACCAGGATTTAACTCACTGACTGAGTTAAGGCTCTCATAATCCAATCATTTCACCTCCAAGGCTTCTTTGCATTCTTTCTGATACTGAGCTTTTAGCGGATACCTTTCATCCAAACCATAACAGTACCCAACTGGTAGACTTGTTATGAGGATTTCATCCTCATATATTGATCTAAGTGAAAGGCCTGATGTAGAACCGGCGCTTGAGTACTCTAGGGTAGCAATTACAAGTATTCTTATGATCTTGGGATGAGCTAAATGGCTCTAGGGATGTAGGTGAATTTTTATGTGTTCTAGTCTGTTCCCAGATGCCAGAAGCCATCTTCTGCAAAGGCCACCAGTCCATGGATCTCAAGATCTTAAGGCTCTTTGGCTTTTTTTTTTTAAGAGAGAAGGACAGAGAGAGACAAAAATATCAAGTATGATTGAGTTTCTCACATGACTTTTGTTGCTCTGACACTTAGTTGTGTAAGTGGGTGCTGGGGTTTGAACCTGTGTGCTTGTGCATGCTGGGTAAGCGCCATAACCACCAAGCCACCACTCCAGGCCCAAGGCTCTTTGGCTTTTGAGGCAGCAGTGGGTCTTGGCTGTTCTGGCCCTGGGAATGATTTGGCCTATATGGGGCGTCCCAGCTCAGCTGGAATGTTCTTGTTTCTTGACATGAACCTGAGCCTGCAAATCCAGTCACTTTGTGGCCTTCTCTCAGTCCTTCTGAATTTCTCTTTTGTTCATTCCTACTCATATTTATCTTTTGCAATATTTAAAATCACTAACTTTTTAAAAAAGAGACAGCAAGAGAGTGTCAATCTTTGTTTTTTCATCTGGTTTTTGTTCTTCCTTCACTTGGTTGTGTATGTGGTGCTGAGGATTGAACCACGGTCTTCATGCATGCCAGGAAAGTGCTCTACCCCTGAGCCACCTCTCCAGCCCTCAAAGTCACTAATTTGTAGCAAAGGGAGCTGGATGTTAGTTTTGTCTTTGCCACTGATTGTCTAGAAACAGCTCAAACCTGACATCTAGATTCTTTCTGCCTGGTTTGAATCCCAGCTCTGCCATTGATGTGTTCCGTGGGCAAATGCTTAACCCTCTAGGGCCTTAGTTTCCTCATCTGTCAAATGAAGATGATAATAATAGTCCCCAACTCAGAGCTGCCAGGGGGATTAAAGACATAATCCATGTAAAGCACCCAGCCTGGTACTCAGAGTTAAAAAAAACAAAAACTAGCCATGGCTGTGATTATCTTTCCTGGTTTAACCCGCCTGCAAACTTTGTAGGCACAACTGCAGATGAGGACGCTTATGGTAGGAAGCTTTTCCAACGGCTGAAGCAGAGGAAATGTGATCTCCTTAATTTTGTTTGTAGCTTCTGCAAGCCCACATAGCAACAGAGCAGCATAGCAACTACATGAGAGCAATTTCATTTCGTTCCAAGTCTGGCAACATGCCTTTAAAAAAAAAAATCATTTAGACCTAAAAAAAAAAAATTTCTTAAGTAGCTTTTGTGTCCTATGGAAAAAATCTGTTGCAGTAAAGGTGGCATTTTGAGTTTGGTTTGTGCTCAAAGCAGTTCTCATCACCAATTTAAAAATTACTTTCCTCTGCTATTCTGAGCCTGGTCTTAGAAACTAGTTCCTATACTGCCCTCTAGTGGAACATGATGTTTCCTTGCGATTAGGTCCTGGCTTAGTTTTAGGCTTCACTTATTAGGATTTAGATTATTAGGCTTATTTGAAGATGTGATATTGTGATTTGAATCTGCAACGTTCCCTAAGGCTCATATGTTGAAGTCTTGGTCCCTAATGCCACAATGTTCAGAGGTGGGGACTTTGGAGAGTGGCTGGATCATAAGGGCTCGGGGCCTCATCAGTGGATTAATCCATCCACGCATCATAGTTGATGACGTATTGGGAGGTGGTAGAAACTGTAGATGGTGGGGCTACTTGGAGGACTTAGGTCCCTGGGGTGTGCCCTGGAAGGTCCCTGGCCCCTTCCTTGTCACCCTCCTGCCGTGAGATCAACAGCCTTGCTCCACCAAGTCCTTCCGCCATGATGTTTCTATAATGAAAACTAAGTCAAATTAAATCTTTCTTCCTTTAAGTTGACTCTCTCATATATTTGTCATAGTAATTAAAAACTGACTAACATGTAGTTTATATATCAAAAAACCGTTACAAGCTACTTATTTAATTAGAAATCATTTGAACTATGAGTCTTGGTTTTCACCAAGATCCCATCTTCCTACTGAGCTGGCCTCCCAGCTGGGCACATCAATTCTGCTATTCTTCCTCCAAGTTGATGAGACAATTCATAAATTAACAAGTCAGGCAGAGTGGGGAGTGCAGGCCTCACCAGGGCAAGGCCAGTCCTTCTGCCCAGGGGTTGTGGTTAGCACCCAAAGAAACTGCCTCAAACCATCCTTTTGTGTCAGTCCTGGTCCAGCTTCTCCCCAGCTGGATGTGCTGATGATATTAAAAAGGATCAGAATACGCAACCCCAAAATATACCACTTTGAGAATACACCACCCCAAAATATGCCACATTGGCAGATGGATTATTTTGAGCTATAGGCAATAAAGAAACAGATACAGGAAAATTTCTCTGCTGTTCCTTTCTCTGCATAATAGCAGTGCCTAGATTCTCCTGCGAGGAACATACCACTCTGTACTAGCAAGAGAAGACTGACTCTTATCTGGTGATGGGGACTCACATTGAGCTGAGCAGATCTCACATAAGCAGATCCTATTAAAAGAATCCTTGTCTTCCACTAGTTTTCCTCATGTATTTCCTAGGCATTTTCATACCATTTATTGCCCCAGCAGCCCCAGTCTTCTTTCTTTGTGTAGTCATTTCTCCGTGATGTATCACCCTTTGTTAAAATGGTATACAAGCCCCCCAGTCTAACCACTTCTTCATTCTTTGAAGCTCCAATGCAGGTAAAAATATTAAGATCAATAACAATCGCATGCCTTTTCTCCTGTTGTCCTTCATTGGTTTCATTTCAAGCCCCCCCTGGACATTTTACATACGAGGGTGGGGGATGATTTTTCCAGGTGTGGAGCTGGTCACGAGGGGCAGGTGGTGGGTCAGCACCTTGGCTCACTCTCTGGGAGGGTATCACGGAGTTGATTCTGCTCTTGTCTGTTACTGCTTTGTCAGATTCTGCAGCATTAGCTGCTGTGCCTGACACATAGCAAAAGACAAACCAACGACACACAGAGCCCAGCGCGAACTTCACCCTGCCTCACCTTGACTTTCAGGTGGCTTTGTGCGCCTACGAAATGTTAATCCTCCAGGGTGAAATCCAAGATGGCTTATGCTCAGAGCCACCATGTCCAGCCATGATGGAGAGCAAAGAATTGCTGCATTTCTCCCCCGAAAGTACAACGGGTGTATTCAGCGAACTCACGATCACAGCACAAAAAGCCATTCTTGAATCAGATCAGCAAAGGGAACTGGTCCAAGTGCAAAGGCACATTTAGATTTATATTCTGTTTCCTGTTGAAAAGTGAAACCCAAGGGACAGCCACTGGGAGGAGAGGGCAAACAGCCCCGGAGGTGAAGCATTTCTTAAACTCAAGTTCTGATTCAGCAAGTTTGCAGTGCAGCCTGGGAATCCATCCTTTTAACAAGCACCGGCTGGGGGGTTCTGATGCAGAGTGCTGGAGGGCTGCCTGCATTCTCGAGTCTCTGGGTGCTGTCTGCCAAAATTCAACAGCAGACACTGTTCAAACTGTCAGGAGACACGAGGCCAGGCCAAAGAGTAAGAGAATAAATATATTTAGTTTTTCCGGGGTTTGGCCCAATCAGACTTTGCTTGGTCTACGTAAATGCCAGTTGAGAGGTATTTACAAACAATAAACATATGTTTAGCATCCTGAGTTGTATTTTTAAATAGAATGTTAAGAAACAGTCATGATTTGTGCAATTACTAAGTCTATAATTAACATTTAGAAAAACGAATAATAATTAACGCATAATTTTTACTATACAATTCTAAGTTGAAAATACCTTTCACAACTCAGGGGATTGGGCCCTTTTGCAGAAGGTCTGGCTGCACCAGTATCCATTACCAGCCCCTGGAAATGGGACCTTCCGATGTTATTGATATGTCTGATAATTCCACAATACAGAATAAAGACAACTCAGACATGCTCTGCCATAGTGTGGAATTCTTTTTTTGGGAAATATATTGAATACAGCTTTTTTATTTATTTTCTTTTTAAAGAGAGAGGGACAAACTGGTTCAGCCACTATGGAAAGCAGTGTGGAGAATCCTCAAAAAATTAAGGATGGAACCACCTTATGATCCAGCTATCCCACTCCTGGGTATATTCCCAAAAGAGTTAGAATCAGTGTATTATAGTGATGTGGCTTCCTCAATGTTTATAGCAGCTCAATTTACTATAGCTAGACTATGGAACCAACCCAGATGCCCCTCACTCGAAGGGGGGATACAAAAACTTTGGTACATATATACAATGGAATACTACTCGGCCATTAGAGAAGACGATATTATGGCTTTTGATATCAAATGGATGGAGATGGAAAGAATTATGCAAAGTGAAGTATCCCAATCTCAGAGACTAAAAGGCCAAATGGTTTCTCTCATCTGTGGAAGCTAGAAAACATGGGGAAGCAGTAGGTTAGACGGCTATGCTAACAATAACTTCAAATTGTATGATTCTCAGAGAAATAGGGGAATGGCTCCCTAGGATACTTGGAGGCATAGGGAAGGGGATGGGGATCGGGGAGGGTGTATGAAGAACTCGTAGGAGACTGGAGAGTGGGAATATGGAGGAACTATCCCAGAAGCTGATGTCATTCCTCCACAAGATACCCATTTAACGCACAAGTTCTTCTGGGGGAAACTGCAACAGGTGAAACCCAAGGTGGTCATCCATGTTTTGGCATTACCCCTGGATAACAAATATATATACATTGGTTACTGATGGTTTGATAATGTTTTCCCCTCAATTATATCTCTAAATACTTCTAATAAAAAATAATAATTTCAAAAAAAAAAATAAAGAGAGAGGGGCAGTGAGAAAGAGAGAGAGAGAAAGAGAGAGAAATTTTTATTTAGTTTTTCATGTAGTCTTCACCGCTCCATGACCTCGTTGTGTATGTGGTGCTGGAGTTTGAACTCACATCCTCGCACTTGCCAGGCAAGCGCTGTAACCACTGAGCCACCACTCCAGCCCAAAATTACTTTATTTTTGTGAAGATTATTGAATCTCTTTATTCACTACATCCTGATTCCATCTGAAAATTAAATAAAAATGGAAAACTAATATTTTTTGCTTTGATTAAGGGCTAAATATATATTTGTGATAAGAATGGACGTAAAGGAAATATGTTCAAAATGAATGAACAAATAGGAAATGTTATCAGAAAAATAGAAACTACTAAAAAAACTAAAAGGTTGAATTCTAGAACAAAAAAGAAATAATATCTAAAATATAAAATTTATTGGCTGGGCTTACAGCACAATGTAAATGATCCTTCCCAAAAGTCAGTGAACTTGAAGACAGATCAATAGAAATTTTCTAACTTGAATTACAGATAGAAAAAAATTTGTAAAAAAAAAAAGACATATTTGGAAAAAATGAATGTCCCTTAGGTGGGAAAAAGGACTCTGGTGGCTGGGGCGATGGATTACAAGGTTTACTTTTCACTTTAAGATTATTGAAAATTTTAGGGCTGAGGATGTGACTCAGTGGTAGAATTCTTACCTAGCATGTGCAAGGCTCTGGGTTCAATCCCCTGCACTGCAAAACAAAACAGCAATTTTCTTAATCAGCATATATTACCCATTTAAACAGGAAATAAGTACACATTGTAGCCATGTGCCCTACCCAATTGAGTGAGTCTAAGAAAGGTTTTCAGTTGGGATTGGTGGGAACTGCTGATTAGGAACTATCGCGTTCTCAGAACTGGAGTAGCATTCTTGGATCCAGAAACAGTGGAGATGGGATTAACCTGGAGGAATTCAAACACTGGCAAGGCGTTATTGGGGCTTCTGTTCCAACAAGGCGATGTAGCTCCCACCAGGAGACTCTGTCTCCTATTTCCTCCTCTGCCCCCCACCCCTAAACAAAGAAAAGGGCCAGTCTATTCTTGGGTAGGCGGTGCAGGGGTGCAGTGGAGTCTAGGAATTTGCACTGGCTTTGGGCACAGTTTTGGAAAGTATTCTCTTTACCTGTACACATGTTCTGACCTTGAGGAGTGGCCGATCAGCGTGGAGCCCAGGAACGGGTTCATTCCTCCTACTGGTGCCCCATCCTCCACAAACATCCTGGTCTTGGGATAAGGATGAGTCGCTGCAGCTGTTTAGAGAGCACATAGGTGGGGGTGAGAGACAGCATGATCCACGAGAGTGACAGGTTAGGGGCCCTGGGAGTTTGCCTTCAGCTCTTTGTGGCAATCCTTCAATCGTGTCATTCCTCTATCTGTCACCCTGGATTCATTCTGGTGAAGGCTTTCTGGCTTTAATGATGCACCTGGTTTTTCAGGCTGATAAGATTCCTCGAGAGAGCGTGAGAAGGCTGGGGAGAACACAGCTAGGAAAGGAAAAATAGGAATATTTCTTAATCTGCAGAAGGCCACAAGATCTTATGCTATACAATGCAAAAACCGCAGCCTGGGACATGAAACGTGCAGTCACCGGACGGAGTTGGTCAAGTGAAGCTCAGTAACCATCCCCAATATTTTTTCACTAAACTGATCTAATCAGTCAAGTGTTTTGAACGCTATGGTGAACATCAGGAGACCTGAAGTCCAGTACTGGCTCTGTTTCAACTTGTTTGTGTGACTGTGGACACAACCCTTTACTACTTTCTCTCCCTCTCCTCACCTGCACATCGAAAGGGTTGAACAACATGTTTTCTAAGACTTTCTTTCCTTCCCTGTTTTCATTCCTTAGAATTTAATGTGGAGAGGGCTGGAGCGGTGGCTCAGCAGTTGGAGTGCTTGCCTGGCGTGCTTAAGGACCTGAGTTTGAACCCCTGCATCACAGACACAAGTAATAAGCGTCAGAGAAACAAAGGCCAGATGAAAAAACAGATAAAATTGATTCTTTCTTTCTTTAAAAAATATATATATGTATTATGGATATTCTTTTTTTTTTTTAAGAGGGAGAGAGAGAGAGAGAGAGAGATTGAGAGAATCAATTTTATTTATTTTTTCATCTGGCTGTTGTTTCTCCAACACTTAGTTGTGTATGTGGTGGTGGGGTTTGAGCCTGGGTACTCATGCATGCCAGGCTAGGGCTCCAACCACTGAACCACTGCTCTAGTTCCTATTCTGGACATTCTTAAAGAGAAAAAAATTTCTAGTAAATTTCTTACAACTGAAGATTAATAACTTCTTGTCATTAACCATTAGAATCTTTGGAAGCCCAGAATTGTAATTCATAGAAATTTCCTTCTAGAGTTGTGATTCTTGCACTTGAGCCTGAATCAGATGGGCCTGGAGGGGGCTTGTTAAATACAGATTCTCCCCACCTCCTAGTTTCTGACTCAGTAGGTCTGGATGGGGCCCAGGGGACATCCAGCCGCTGGTGGTGGGGGACTTTGACACCCACAGTGTGAGTGCTTTTTTTTCTTTAATAGAATTAATTTTATTTAGTTTTTTACGTGGCTTTTGTTGCATGGAGACTTCGTTGTGTACGTGGTTCCGGGGTTTGAACTCGGGGACTTGCACATGCCAGGCAAGTGCTGTAACTGCTGAGCCACTGCTCCAGCCCCTGTGAGTGCCTCTTGAGACGGTAGGTCCTCCCCTCCTCAAGCTTCAGATTCTTTTACATTCACAGGGACGGAATGGAATGGTGGTGTCTCTAGAATTAAAGTTGGCAGAAAATTTAGAGGTCAAATCAAGTGTTTATTGTTTATGATGCCCCAATCTCCCTTTTACATCGATGTCATTGTTTTAGCAAAAGAAACTTTTTAGTTCAAAGAAAATTTTTTTATTGAAAATCTTTAAAGAACCTCAACAAGAGATGAAGGTGATAGAAGGTTATTTTATTTTATTTTATTTTTTTAAAGAGAGAGGGACAGTGAGAGAGACAGAGAAAGAGAGAAACAACTTTATTAGTTTTTCACATGGCCTTCGTTGCTCCAACACTCAGTTGTGTACGTGGTGCTGGGGTTTGAACCCGGGTCCTTGTGCTTGCCAGGCAAGCGCTGAAACCACTGAGCCACCGCTCCAGCCCCTAGAAGGTTATTTTAAACAAACTCAAATTTATAATGCAAGACTAATGTAGCTATTTAATGAATACAAATTTTAAAGGAGCTTTATATTATAGATAATAGTAACTTTTATTAGCTCTATTTTGTCTGAAGTGTGGTTGTAAATGCATTTTAGTATTGATTCATAATTGCTATCCTATAAGTTAGTGCTATAAGTACTCCTGTTTTACCCACAGATTTTTGTTGCTTTAGGATGGGGATATGTTCTAGGAAATGTTGGTGATTTCACTATTGTGTGAACATCATAGAGCGTACTTACACAAACCGATGGTACAGCCTACTTTACACCTGGTCTGTGTGGTACACACACACACATACAAGGCATAGCCTCTTGCTCCTGTGGCCACTAAGAACAAAACAACAATCCTGAATCAAGTACCAGAGAGAACAGTGCAAATAGGTTTACTAATGAGTTGAGCTCCCAGTACTAATAAACACCAAAACTAAAAATCAAGGGGTCTATGCTGACATCAAACCAAACATCTATTTATTATAAACAAGTTCGTTCTTACTGAGGAACTTGATTTCAGATGTAATTTCTTTTTCTTTTTTTAAGAGAGAGAGAGAGAGAATCAATTTTATTTAGTTTTTCATGTGGCTTTTTTTGCTCCAACACTTCACTGTATATGTGGTGCTGGAGTTTGAACCCACATCCTGGTGCATGCCAGGTAAGCGCAGTAACCGCTGAGCCGCCGCTCCAGCCTTCAAGTGTAAATCTTTAAGTAATAGGTTAGATTTGTCATTTCTTTTGTTTCATTGTTTTAAATATTGGATTTTATGTAGCTTTGTTTCTTTTATTTATCTTTAGCATTACTTTTGTTACACAGGTGATACTAATTATCCACTTTTGGTAGTGGTGAGATATCTCCTTTTAAAATAAATTTGCTAGGGCTGGAGTGGTGGCTCACTGGTTACGGTGCTTGTCCAGCATGCACAAGTACGTGAGTTCAAACCCCAGCACCATATACATGACAAAGTGTCAGAGCAATGAAAGCTACATGAAAAACAAAATAAAATTGATTCTGGTTCTTTCTTTCTCACTGTCCCTCTTTCTTGAAAAATAAATAAATATGCTGCCTATAAAACGAATGCATTTGAAGAATAACACCAAAATAATTATACAGGTGATGCATGGATAGGAGACAAATCAAGAAGCTGGTATAGCACAGGGAGAGTAGCTCAGTGATAGAGCATTTACCTAACAGGAGGCCCCAGCACTGCAAAGAAGAAAGAAAAAAGTTGGTATAGAATGATGGAAGTCTTACTTTATCCAGTCCACAAAAATCTCAAGCTCGCATAAAATTGAAATCCACCTTGCATATTTTTTTCCGATTTTATTTATTTATTTTTTAAAAATTTTTTATTTGTGAACAACCATACAAAATAATATAAAATGTGTATATATTCTGGATATTGCAATTACCCCTAGGAGTACCCCCCCAATTACCCTCCCTTATCCCACCCTTCCCCTTCCCACTATATCTCTAAAAAAAGTATTAGGTTGTAAAACATTACATCTTATCTGGATTTAACACATGCTAATAGACCAACTTTCTCATTGTCCAGGGTCTAGTCCCCACCTCCACAGATGAGTGGAGACAATCGACCTTTAGTTCTCTGGGTTAAGCTGATTTTACTCATCATGATCTCTTCCATAGCCATCCATTTACCTTCGAAGGCTGCAATATCATTGTTTCTAATTGCTGTGTAATATTCCATGGTATAAATGTACCAGTTTTTGGATCCATTCTTCCAGTGAGGGACATCTGGGTTGTTTCCACAGCCTAACAATAGTAAATTGTGCTGCTATGAACATCGATATTGCTGTGTCACTGTAATGTGCTGATTCTAAGTCCCCTGGAAAGATACCCAGGAGTGGAATAGCAGGGTCGTATGGTGGACTCATCCCTAGTTTTTTGAGGATTCTCCATACTGCTTTCCAGAGGGGCTGTACCAGTCTGCAGCTCCACCAACAGTGTGTTAGTGT